>JADBJO010031483.1:0-16701 GCA_016801955.1 Conus betulinus | reverse complement strand
ACACACACGCTTATGTTCAGACATGACATACACACACACAGACACAGACACACACACACAACACACCACACACACACACACATATATATATATGTATATATATATATATATATATATATATATATATATATATATATATATATATATATATAGACACACACACATACACATAGATGTACACAGACACAGACACACATATAGACACACTATGTCAATGGATGCTACTGTTGTGTGTTTGCTTCTTCATATTTTTTTTTCATAAAGAAGTGTGTACACAGGCTTGACTGTTGTGTGTGTAGTGTTGGATGTGTGACAGTCTGTGCTTATGATACTAGCTGAAATGATATTCTCAATTGGAGTATTAACTGCTGTGCATTGTTTCATGTTGTAGTTATGTTACAGATTTCAGTTACTGTTTTCTGTTATGCATGTGGTGCTGTTTGAAAATTTTCCACTTTGAGGTCTGTTTGCAATTGAACTGAAGAGTGGAGTGATATATTTTGCATAATTTGCATTTTATGGGTGCTATTGAAATAAATGTAGGTACAGAAAGAAGGGTACATCTGAAAACAGCTCATAATAAGAAAAACAATGTTTTTTTTTTTTTTTTCCGCAGGGAATATGAAAGGAGTTTAGTGGACCTTCTCTATGTATTAAAGTGAAGCATCAGTGTCATGGCACACTCTTTCGAGCCCATCGTCCTCCCCCTCTCCCTCCCCCCTCCCCCTCTGCTCCTCCCTCCCCCCCCCCCCGCTCCCCCCCTGCTCGCTTCCCGACTTCACCGCGACTTCTCCACCGCCCACTCCTCCTCCCGACTGCTTCCCCCCGACCGCCCGCTCCCCCCCCCCGCCCGCCCCCCCCCCCCCCTTCCACCGCCCGCCCCTTGCTTTCGCGTCCGCACCGCCCCTTGTTTCCCCGTAACCCCCGCCCCTCTTCTCAGCCTTCTCCACTTCTACCACTGAATCTGCTCCGCTCTTTTCCCTTTCGCCTTATCTTGCATGGGAGGAGCATGTGATGTATATTGTGGAAAACTTGCTGACAGTGTGCGTGTGTTGGTTTTTTGGGAAGTTATCTTCTTGTGTATAATTCACTTTCACATTATACATCTTTTGTATATACTTGTCTTGTAAGTGCTCAACCTCATGTTAGATGAAGCAAACTCACAGACAGCAAATCATATGATTATGTTCCTCCTCCTTCTTCTTCTGTTGTTTTCTTTTTGTTGTTTAGTTTTGGTTTAATATTGGCTGGTGACCCTAAATGAAAGGTCACTGGTGACTAGATTTTTAACATTACGCATAAAATTAATAGTTGATGGTATCGAGCACTGACATACACGCCTGATTAAAAACTATGTTGATTTTAGGGTTGTTTTTTCATTCTCAGATTCCTACAGAAAGGGATGAAGAATAATGTCACATTACTTGATGATACTCGTGTGTTAATCAGGAAAGAGGAAGACCCTGATGCAGCTGTGAGGGCAGTGCTGCAGATGGCAGCAACACGGAATGAAGTCAAAGCTAGAGGAACGTGCTGACCAGGCTGTACAGCACAGCAGTGACAAGTAGTCCACGTTTGAGGTATATTTTCTCCTTATGCACGCTGATACGTTTGCAAAAACTCCTTATCTAGCCAAGCAATTGTGTGTTGATGATTTTTCTGTTCATTCAAGTCATCCGATCTTGAACAGTTTTCTTAACGGTTTGAAACAAAGGTCGGCGATCGTGAAGGTAGACAGGAGAAAAGAAGTAAAAAATACAGCATGACAGGACAGAAGACCCCCTACATCGTCATGACACGTGCAATGGTTGGAAAGCGGGAGGGAGCCTTCTTTTCAGTCTGCAGTATCTCACAGCCACTCTAAATTGCATTCCTGTTGTTTGTTGTACATAACTCAGCTCTCACTTTTCCTCAGACTTTGTATTTGTCCTAAGAAAGACCTTTATGTACACTTCAACTTTGTTACTGTCATTTGAAAAGTACAGTTCATGTTCGAGTACACATGTACCTTTTCCTTTTTTAGTTTTTTTCACTTGTTAACTGTGAACAATGTTTTATTGCATCTTTGCACACATCGTGTCACACAATGACACAATGAAGACTCCTTAAACATATCTGAATGAAGATAGAAAAAAAGTCTGTCATTCTGTTGAATACTGCTTTATGTCATTCGTTTTCTTCAGATGACATTGACATTCCACATGAAGACGAGTACTTTACCGAGTTTCATTATATACAGACAGTCTGTCTGTAACAGTGTAGCAACGTTATTGTATTACATAAAGAAAGTACACATAGATACTCTGTGTATAACAGTGCCATAACCTGACTGCATTCTATACATAAAGTAAAAAAGAGTGCTACAACATCGTTGGATTTCATGAAGACGGTACACACACACAAAGTATGTGTTTAAGAGTGCCAACTTATTGCTTTACATACAGGCGGTACTTTCTTGCCTGTTGTGAATTTGTGAAAGAGAACAGATACACCTTTTTTTCACATGTGCAGATACATGTGTATGCCTTTCTTTCATGGTAGCAAACAGATTGGCGGAAAAAGTTGTTTATTGGACAACTGACATACGTCTGTTGTCTGCAACAACATTTCCCACCCACAAACATTTCAGGAAAAGGGAGGATCTGACATTTGTTGGCTATCTCTTTGTAAGAGAAGTGTATGGCCCTAGTTAGCAGTCACTGATCTGCAGCTGTGTTAC
This sequence comes from Conus betulinus, assembly GCA_016801955.1. Taxonomy (NCBI): domain Eukaryota; kingdom Metazoa; phylum Mollusca; class Gastropoda; order Neogastropoda; family Conidae; genus Conus; species Conus betulinus. The sequence continues at coordinate 13,982 of JADBJO010031483.1, read as the reverse complement.
TTGTCAGTCACATAAGCATATTTACAGTAGGAAAAAGGAGTATTTGACATTTTGGTATACTGACAGAGGAGGAAAAAAAGTTATGACCAAATTGTTTTATTACTTCTGTTTCAGTGAGGAGTCTGTTCATTGACAGTGCATTGTCCTGTGAAGAGGAATGGAAACCTGAGGTAACCGATTTTGCCACCACGCTATGAGAATGATAAATAACTGACATTTGACATGTCCATAACAAAACAGATCGACGTATTTAAAGAGTATGTTAGAGCACGCTGTCTTGGCTGTTTTTGGAGATTGAGGCATGTGATTATAGCTACAGGAAGATATGTCATGCTTTATTTCCACATGTATATATTTTGCTCAGACATGATTGCAGTTTGCACAGGTTTTTCTGTGACAGTTATACGTCATGCCTACATATTTACATTGTTGCATATTGCAAGCTGTATGTCTTTCTGAACAGCTCAAGTAGGATGTGCCGGCTGCAGTTATTTCTTCATGTCCTTTTCATGCTGAAAAATTACATGTTCGAGACTAAGACGATTGAAAAGTGTGTGAGTGCACATTTCAATTAACCACTATTAAGCGGCTGTTGACTTTTAACACCATTCATTTCAGTTCCATTGGAAACGTTCGTGACGTGTATTTTTACTGAAGAACAATGTTTTGTTGGCATAAATGGCATACATTTATTACATTCATTGAAGTCCAGCAGTTGTTTTTATATAGCTTACATACACTTTAAGGATGAAGATTGACATGACATCCAGAAATTAATGCTTACCAGGGAAATAGCTGAACCAACTTCAGCCGGGGAAAAGGTAATATACACTGTGGAGTTCAGTGTTATGTGCTCGTTCGTTTTTTTTTCCAGTTCTTTATATTCTTTCAGGAAAAGGGAGGATCTGACAGCAAAATACATATGTCATAACTCAGGCAATGCCTTTCCACCCCTTTGTCTTTCCTCGCTTGATGTGTTATTCTCTTGTTGCCTCCATCAGTCTCTCCATCCTTACTGCTGATCACCTGTCTTCAGCCTTCACTGTGTCTCTCCTCATGATTGCCTTCATGTCATGAAAAGAGAGAGAGAGAGAGAGAGAGAGAGAGAGAGAGAGAGAGAGAGTGTGTGTGTGTGTGTGTGTGTGTGTGTGTGTGTGTGTGTGTGTGTGTGTGTGTGAAAAGAGGACAGAAGAACACCTGTTGCAATTAATAATATGAAGCATGTAATTTATAATATGAATCGATGCATTATGATAGGGTTGTTTTTCTCTGCAACGAGGCAGTCCGGAATGGAGCACATAGTACATGACGAAGTGACGAAGAATTCGTTCTTTCAATGTTTGGGACACCGCCCGACAGACCGAGTGAAACGCAGACACTGAAAGAGAATGTCAAAGTGGAAAAGGAAAAGGACAGTGCCAATACATTCGTCTGGACGGTTCCAGGGAAAGAAATGGATCTATGATATAGGTTATATGCACTTGATTACTTCAAACGTGTCATGTTAAACCTATTGTATGTTTATTACATTCTGCTAGGAATACTAACTTGCTCTTTACATGACTCTTGGCAAGCACAAAGAATCCCAAAGATGGACATGGCACTCCCGAAAACAGTCAGTATGACAGCCAGAGGGATTAAACCTTTGTGAAGATGTGATTCAGATTTGCCATCAGCCGAGAAGAAGTATTACTTCCCGATCTGATGTTGGTACTGACTTTGATTCATCATGAAGTGACACATGTCCAGGAATAAGAGAAGGAGGCAAACATTTGTGACTAACTCCGGAAATGTAAACTAACCTACTGAAAGTGATTGAGTGACATTATTTTTAGTAAATGGATTTAAATACGTGATATCTAGCTGTCTTTAGCCATCCTTTCCCGTTCCAATCTGTACAGCCTTCCCAACACACAGTACACAGATTCATCAGTAAGATGATGCAGCTACATTACCGAATAGAAGATACCAGCTGTAAGGGAGGATCAGACTTCTTGGAAGTAACAGTGGTCTTCGCTTCCCTTCCCTTACAAGTCCCACACAGCAAGGTGCTTATTCTGATTGCACTTGTACATTACTTTTCATCTGAAACGTTTAGGAACATTTCCACGTCCATACATTTTTCAGAAATGAGAAATTCAAGGCACTGGAAAGAAGTTCATGGGAAAGGGATGAGAAACCGCGCATGGAATAGGGACGACTGCAGGGTGCAACCGATTGAGAGAAGATCTTGAAGCATATGGACGACAAACAGGATGGCAATCACGTCTGGAAGAAGATATCCACAGACGACTGCCACGTCAACATGCAGGTGAGAGTCTTTTTTCACTTACGAAAGCATGTATTTTATGCATTTTTACTTTTGGGTATTGCTTCTACTTCACAGTGAGTATTGCTCATGAAATTAACAGGACTCATACATCGTATGACAGTAATCCTATATGGAGAAATACATCTGAATTGGTACGAAGACATAGCAACATTGACTTCATTCAGCTGTAGCTCCATTCAAATGTTGAATTACACGAATCTGGGTAATGTATGACATGCGAAAACAAACACGTTTTTTTTTTCCATGTGAATGGGAGACAATACAGCAACAACTTGCCAGTGAGGGGAAAAAAATATATGTCAGGGCACTTGGAAAAAATCATTTATTTCAGGACACGCTACACTCCTATTCATGTGGCAATTTATAGCCAATTTTAAGATGTACATGAATCTTGTCACATATGTCCATTGCTAACAGTTAAGTAGTGGAAGAAAAGAAATGCAAGGTAACAAATCTTCCGTCATTATTGTTATTATTTGTGAACGATCCGAACCTATAAAAAAAGGTGGGGGGTGGGGATTGGGGGTGGGGGTGGGGGATGACGACAGTGTGAACAAAAGATAACGAAATTGCATCATAAATATAAAAAGCCTTCACTACCTGCGTGAGAGATTCCATCGTAATTTATGTTGAAGGCAGATCATGTTAAATCTGGGACAGCAGACACTAATATGTACGATAATAACTAGGTAATGATATTTGTTTATGAAAATCATGATATACGTAGGACACATCTTGGGGCAGTTTTGGCTATGGAGAATGTGTACAAAGCCTTCTGCTACATTACACAGGCGGTTCCCTCATACGACAAATGTGGCATTGATTGATCGCAATTGAACACTCCAACACTGACAAGTTGACCATGAAACATAGGACAATGTCAGTCAAGACTTTGCAAAAATGAAAAATCCTAGAGTGGCAGCGCTCGTGCCTTAAGAAACTCTGAAGTCCGGGTTACAAGGTAAGATTGTCAAATTACTACTGCGGTCTCAACTCACATCTGCGGACGTCGTGTCGACAGTAACAGCTGTGGATAAGCATTTTTCAGCGGGGTTTTCACATCTTTTAGCATTTATGGCGGAGGAAGGAACTGCCATGTGGACGAACATCAGTTATACTGTCGCAGTTGGCCGTTGTTTGGTCTGACTCAATGTACTATACATTCATGGTTTTCGGTGCCTGGTGTGATGGGTTACATATGGGGAGTGACATGCGTGACAGTCGACTCTACAACCTCCATTGGCACATTGTTTGTAGTCCTCTTGCATAGAACAGTACCAAATTGCGACCCGAACTCAGTGTTACTTAAGATGCTTCAGGTTACTGTTGCTTTTGTGGTTAAGCCTGCTTATGGCCTTTTCCGTGTTTTGTGCTGCTGGTGACACTTTGTGGTCTGTGGTCAACTGTCCACGTCATTTAAGTGCGGTGGAGAGTACATCCATACAATGTGGAGTGCTGTAATCTCATTTAGACGTTGCACTTGCTCAGTTTCTGTTGTATATTCAGGCGCCTTACAGCTACTGCTAAATAGGTCTATTGTTCGTCCTGTGGTATTTCCGTTTCTTGACAACATTTGTGCATGCCAGTGTTTTGGCACTGTGCTGTTCAAGCAGCTTGTTCATCTGCTTGTTACAAGTTGATTGTATCGGATGTAAGTCCCCTGTTTGTGGATTTCAGTGTGGACACAGAGACAAACACGAGTAGTCATGTTCTGTCGTGCGCTACAAGAGTCTTCTGTCTTTCTTGGTGTCGTTGGGCAAGGATGGTGTATCCTCTCTGTCCCACAACGTGAAACGACCGTGAAGAACTAGTGATTGGTCTGTTCCAGTCTGTTCCTGCAACACTTTTATGAGCACGGCTGCTGACTATTTGCACAAGGTACTTCAGTCTGCAGCAGAACCAGCACAAACCGTGCCGCATCTGCACATCGCCCTGCTTCTCTCCAAGCTCTGAATTGACCACATTTCTTTTTCTCATAGCCACCTTCAAGTGGTCAGGTGGGGCAGAGGCAAGAGGATGTACCCTCATGTAGACGGCCATGGGGTAAGGTCACTGTGAACACATACATTTTGTGATACTCCTTTCCTTTCTTGTGGGAAATCAGCAACCCAAGGCTACAGGCATTGCCTGAGAAGTGCGACCTCGGTTTTTAAGAATGTGTGTGGCCTGTCTTGGAGTTGTGGTCAGTCAACGTTATCTGCATACTAGTCCCCAGTGCATCTTTTTTGACTAGGTATCCCCCTTCTGTCTTTTCTACTACGGCAGTCATAATGCCGGGGAGGGTGGAAACGCATGTAGTGGCTGTGTTCAGAGTCTTGTTATATATGCGAAGTTTACAACAGATAGTCCAGTCAGGTTCTTCACATGCAACCAAAAGTCTTATGGTTGCTACGGTTTTTTATCCAAGCATTTGTGTGACCTTATCCTCGGGCTGTAAGTTCTTTCAGGTGGACTGTCTCTGTGATTGAGAGCCCTGCCAACTGGATATTCCTCGGATTCCGCTTGCTTTGATGGCCTAACATGGTGTAGGTTATGTCTCCCTTGTCAGCTGGGAAAACAACTGACATATCTTTCCGATGGCTTATAAGCCTGGTTATGCTCTCTCCAGTGGCTGTGCTTTTTCCTCTGCAGGCCGTGTCTCAAATGATACGAATCAGTGACAAAAAACTTTGTGAGCTAGCCAGTTCATTACATTATCTGTATTAGAGACGAGTGCCACTCTGATTGTGCTCCTAGCAAATTAGGCGGATCAAACGTACCAATGGTTAGCACACAAATACATAACGTCTATACCAGCTTGGATGAAGGTTTCGGAATGCTAACTGTTTTTATGAAACCCTTTGTTACGCCTCTTGAATAGATGGGCAGTGTGACCACACGCTGTTGTGTTGCAAAAAGAGGTAGACTAACAGTGGGTTGTGGCTATATGTCAATTACGACGATCCGGACCTTGTCGTAGACTCTCTCCCTTCCCAACTCCACCTTAGAGGCTGCCGTCTTCGTTGGTCATAGGCCAACTGCTGGTTGTACCCTGTGCTTGTATTCACGTCTAATGCTGTGTGTGTGCACATTATGTAATAGGAACACACAAGTGGCATGAAAGCTTTTTAACCAATGTCAGGTGAGCGTTGTTATGACTGACGGTGGGCTATATACGTGTAAAGGAATGGTGCCACAGGCAAATGCTGACAACAGTCAAGTAACAAGTGGGAAGGCCATCCACCTTCATGAATGAAGAGACACCGAGTAAATGGGGAAGGCTTCACCATTACTTTTGTGTTCATCAAAGACACGTTCAGACAACTCAACGTTAAAGCAAGGTATATGACTCGACTATGTTTTGGTGCCAGTCAGCTATTAGGCTGATTGGGATGGTGGGCGGAGATGCTCGCTTGTAGACTGAGCCATACGATCCCAGAGTGACTGTCCTTGGTTGATAATGGCGGTGAGGCTAATATAGGGCGTAACAGGTCCACGGGGAACTCCCTGAGGACAGTAAACAAACAGGGAATGCTGGGCATTGTGGGAGTTAGTGTGAGTAAAGAGTGCGGAAATTGACAAGGCGAAGGGCTGGAGAGGGTGGGCCGGCACTAGGCTTCGATTGTTGCGCGTGTTTTTGCTATGCCGGTGTGGGTGACCAGGCTCCTGGCCATGCTCATGTGGAGGATGACACGTTCCTGGACGTAGTGAACCACGGTCGTAGACTTACTGAATAGCTTAGGTTTCAATTCTCACTGGTATTAAAAACCCGTAAACAATTATGCATTGCGACAATCATGTACCAGATTACAGTTTACATTATCATGTTCTATGCCGATCAGCCAGTGGACAGACACCATGTCCGACCATTTTTGGCCAGAAAATGGCATGGTTAATTGCTTGAATATCGCATCGTTAGTTTTGTGGGATGCTGTGGTGTGTTTGTGCAAGCAGACAGATGACATACTACAGGGAACGGGACTCCTTAAGGGTTGCCGGCCCAACGACCGAAGTTAGGGGCTCATTGTGACTTGAGCCACGGCCAGGGACCCACGGGGCACCGCATTTGAAGAATGTCGAATTATAATCATTTCAGTGCATGGAAATCAACCAAAAGAGTTGAAATGATTTAGTTGAGGCGGTGGTCGGTCTAGTGAATATGACCACTGTACTATGAAATTTTGCGATGTGAAACCTAAGGCTAGAACTCAAAACATGAACACATGGTTGTACCGAGTAACCAGTTAGTGTCTTGTGGAAAAATCATAACTGTGTTGTGCGTGCCTTGTAGCGATGGGGGAGGGCCAGGGGCCTGGTGGACACACTGACCAGCCCCGGCACTGTGTGGTCAGTGAGTGTGTCCCATCATACGTTACCCCGATGTTGAAACTCCCTCGTTGACCTAGTCTTGAGCAAGCCGGTTGTGAACCTGACTGTTGTTTGTAGTGTAGCAGAGTGCACTATTTTCTGAAGTTTTTTTTCCTTGGTTTTCGTTTGTGACCATATTTGCAGGTTTTGGATGGGATAAGGTCTGGTGCGCTGTCGTGCACTTTTGCGTACACGTTTTGTTGTAAATGCTTGTTGATCCGATTTCTGTGGATCGCGGATCTTCTTGATGCCAGTATGTCTGTGAGCACCATATTGGGCTAGGAATAAATGTACATCGCCACTGACGCATTGGTCTATGGTGTTGTATGGTGTGATACGTATGCTGTACTATATGGTCGAAGACTGGCACTATCCCTCTGTCCCCTCAAAGACATAATGATACTGATGCTATTTGAGTGACCCCCGATACCAACATTTGTACCAGTTGTCTGAAAGGAAGGATGGTCCTGATGGTGGCCTTATTTCCCCTGAAGATGCGTACATGACTTGATAGAAACCCTGCTGTGCTTGAGGAAACCTTTGCACACACATTATGATACACACACACGTTTGGAACCGTAAATCATCCTATTGAACCATGTACATTATATCGAAATGTCTTTCTTTTTTTTGCAGTACAACTGGAACTTGAAGGACGTTTGCAGTTAGTACATCACTGACGTTGAAACAGGTCTGACCTGCATCATTAGTTGTCGGCACTGTCTGGAATTTGAAGTATTCATTCTTAGTGTTTGTTACACTCGTGGTAAATCACCCTGTTCCTTCCGTCACGGTCGTCTGTGATGGTGCAGTGTCTGGCACATCACAACACACACACACCTCACACACACACACACACACACACACACACACACACACACACATGTGCAAAGAGAAGCAAGACAGAGACATGACCAGAAAGAGAAACAGACATACAGACAGGACCAGATCGATTTCGACCGAGACAAAGGAAATGGACAGGACAAAACAGACAGAGAGATACCCACATACACACAGAATTTTCAGACACATGTGACACAGACAGAGTTTGAGAGGACAGACACGAGAGAGAGAGAGACCTTGTATATTCTTCGGACTCCGAGAGAGAGGAGGATCAGAGACAGCAACAAGAGACAGAGAAAGAGAGGAGGCTGTCTTGAACAGGTATATGGAATCCCAAATGTAGTACTTTCAATGGAGGATTGAAGTGCATGGGTACTTATAACAGCGTTTAAAAAGATTATGTTTTGCATGTACTGATTCTGCTTTATTCCTGAAGGATAATCATTGTCAGGTGGATTGGAGGCAAGGAAAACATGACCATATGACATTATGTGATCATTGGTGAGGACCTGGAGGACCCGAGTCTTTTTCCAGGGAACATTTTATGCAGGATGCTTCTTTGGTGAGACATTCACTGTTGAAGTGGTTTTTTAGTGGCTTTTGCGCGTATGACATCAGGCTGTCAGCTACGGCCCTTTTGTGGCGGGAATATCTTTGAACGCACTGTCATTGGGTTATTTCACTTTCCTTACTTATTGGCCTCCCTACCGGGCCCAGCATGATGGTGAATATTACTGGATTTCTTCTTTGCAATCTAAGTGATAAGATAATGCTAATTTTTATAGGTCCTGGCAGCCAGTATGTGCGTTTCTCCTTTGAATGGTAGGGCTGTCACAGCATTCTACTGTGCTACATTTCGTTGGATCAAATGACAAATACGAGATTTGTATGACTATGTCATGAAACACTAAGAGGCAAGTTGTAGACAACATGTGTTTGGGGACCCCGTGACCACCCCCGTTTCCTTCATTCAGTATGGATTTTTGTAACATTCTTAGATCATACCAAGATAGAAATCGTTCATATCATTTTTGAACCCATCTTTTCATCTCGAATTCTTTGATCACACTGTCTTCACTTCAGAAGGACCCTCTCGTCGGTGATTAGGTTGACTCCCGCCCTCCACTGATAGAAATCATACGTTCTGAGTACTTGACAGTGTGCTCTGTCTGGTCACCAGTCATTCGCACACAAATTCAGGCCTTTGGATACCAGCAGTTTACATTCAATAGTTTCCTTATATAGTAGCGATTTACTGTGTTCCTTGTACAGGGCCATATCAGTCCCATTTTGGACTTAGTAGTATACGATAAATACCCGATACAGTTACGTCGACATCCTCGTCCAATCTGTCATAATGTCACTACGTCTAGCATGTTTTGTGCAGAAAACATCGGCCTAGTGTTTTCCCTGCATGTTGACCTCATGATTATTAATTGTGGGTTTCATGCATCCAGTGAATTTATTGTGTATGTGCACAGCACAACACTGATATTTTCACTATCACACATTGTATTCCAAGTTTATTCTATTTGTACAGCTTGTCCGTTTAATAAATTTAGCATCTGGTTCTTTTATACATGGTATCCCATAGACCTTCCCGGTAGTACAACTGTTGTTACTTCCCCCCGGCAATACTGATATTGGACACATTGTACGAAATCACTTTCCATCACATTTACGATCGGTCATAAGCTTATTACCACGATCCGGGTAGTCTTGCATTTGCAACCCGCAAACAGTTCGAAAGCTGTGTACGCAGAGAATCAAACAAGAGCCATGGAAATAGGTGATGTTAAACTCCACAGATCCACCCCCCCTCCTTTACAGGTTTTTTTGTCTTTGCTTTCTTGGTCCCTGCATTCGAGGACTAATACAGACACAAACAAAACCGAAACATTCCATTCGAATAAATCCTTCGTATTCTTTTTTGGAAAAAAACCAATGTTCGAATTCGTCTTTTCCTCATGGACCACCTGATTGACACCGTGAAAGCTGTCGCCCCCTCCCCGCACCGAACACAACAGGACGAAGGTAACGCTTCTCCCTCTTCACAGCTCTTGCGTTTCGTCTAGCTGGTGGCGTAAATGAATATAAAAATCTATCCTTTCACATAATTGGAACCCATTTTAGAAGTGATTTTGTTCTGCATCGGTAATGAAGCCAAAGCCACACGTGTCAGGTCAGACTATGTCGGTTCGTTTTTTCTTTTTTGGTGGTTGGTTGGTTGGTGCCCACACTGTGCCTTATCCAGTTCGTCTTAACAATGTGCAATAACAAACAAGAAACAAGTACAGGAATAACTTTAGGATGAAAAGTTCGCGTGGTTTTAAAAAACCACTCATCCCATCGTTTGCAGCGCGCTTGAAGGTTTTCACAATTTGCCTCCAAAGCCATGTTTGTTTTCAACCTTTTGTGTTTGTTTCTTTCCTCCCACCCCCTCTTCCCATCCCACTCGACACCGCTGGACATCGCCGCTTAACACATTGGGAGTATTTGCTGTCCTGGCTGATTTCAAGTCCTATTTATAAGAAGTCCCAAACTTAAACGTCCAACAAAGTCACCACAAACAGGCTCTAACAACCTTTGATTGACTAATTGTAATCACAATCTGCACTTCAGCCGGCCATTTGATGATTTCTGACAGTCAGTTCAAACTAATTCCTTCAGGGCTACCTTGTAAGACGCACAAATGACTAGAGAAAAATATGCGTTTTTTAACCTCTTTGGTCTTGTTGATTGAAAAAACAAAGACAAACAACAGATCAATGTGACAAATGCAAAATGTGTACAAGCAAACTAACATTGGTGTATGAAAGTCGGAATCCACATGGGCGTTTGCATTGGATGAAGAGAGGGCAGTGTGAGTTAAGAAGTCTAATGAGGACAATCACACGATACAGGAACAGCGCAATGATAACCATGAAACATTGAAGACACCCAGCACCCCACACACAGTCACTCGCCTGGACCACCGCTCCAGCAACAACACCACCGAAACACGCACAGACCCCCCCCCCACGACCTGCTCCCAATCCCCACCCCCCTTACCTCAACCCTGGCTCACCCGCCCACCTCCCAGCACCCCTGCCCGTCCACTGGCCCCTGTCTGCCTCTCCACCCGAACGCTTCCCGCTTGCCACCACTGTAAACTCCCCACCCAGCCCACCGCTCCCTTAAAACCACCTCCAACCCACTCCACAGCCACTTTCTATGCCCCCTCAAGGAAAACTGCACCCACACAGCCCCTCCTGCCCCCCGGTTCCCCCAACCCCCACCACCCTTCCACACCCCACGCTACACACCACCCGGCACCAGCACTTCCCATGCCCCCTCCAGGTAAACGCCGCAACCAACCACGCCGCTCCCCTGGGTACCCCAGTCTTTTCTGCCATCCACCCACACCCTCGCCCACCTCTTCAACGCTTCCCACGACCCGCTGTGGCCGCCACGCCCCGCCCCACACACACCCGTCAACCCCATCAACCCTCTTGCCTCCCTCCACTTCAAGCATATTTGCCGTTTCCACCCGCCAACACTGCATCAACTCCCCACTCCCCCTCCCCAACCCAGTCCCCTCCCCCAGCCTGTCCCCCACTTGGAGACTGCCCTTACCCCCCCCCACCAAAACCTGCCCCTATGCAGCACTGACACCAGTCAAAACATAGCCAAAGAAACAACCACCATCCTCGGACCACCCCCTTCCTATCCATATCCCCTCACACTCCAATCTCAATGAACACACTGCTTTGCCCACCCTATCCCGCGCCCAACACATCCACCCTCCTACTTCACCCCCCACCCGCCTGGCCCACCACCCACCCCAAAGCCCCCACCAGACCCTCCCCCCACCCCACATCTGCTTACACATCCCAAAACCAAACTAACAACTCACCCACAACCCACCTCCACACCACCCGCCTCCACCACTAGAGCCTGACCGGAAAGCACGCCAGCCGCCTTAACCAACACATCTGCCCCTCCAGTACTACATCCGCCCATACCCCCACCCACCTGCCCAACTCCACACATCCCGCCAGGGGGGGGGGGCCCCCCCCCACCACCCACCCACACCAACCTCGCCCCCCCTCCACTAGCCACAAACCAGCGCCACCTGCCCGCACAGACCTTACCTCCTCCCCCCTGCCCGCTACCAATGCATTGTCTCCGCCAAGTACAATCGTTTTCATTGCCCCGCCCATCCTGCAATGATCAGACCTTGAGGGAACGTCATGACTCAGTGTTCACTTTAAAGTGCTGGAGCGAGAACTCGAACAGGTCACCAAAACCGTGCTTCATGTTTTCGTTGTGTTGGTGTTTGTGCAAGAGGCATGGATGGTTCCAGTCAGGTACTTCAATTTTAACCATACATTTCTGTTTTCAATTTGCCGCCTTTTGTCAGTCAACTCATCCTTGAAATTCAACTCAATACCACTTGGTTACGATGAGGCTGAGTGTCTTGTTTCCTTCAATCCGTCCTTTATCCTTGTATCAAGTAATGTTAACAAACATAAGTGTATGGGACAGCAATGGCGAAACCGATGAAAAGTGTTGCCTAAGCTTCCTACTTTTTCCCAATGTGTAAGTAACAGTAGGAGTGCCAGATGTTGTATGGTGGAATTTCTCCATATATTTTTCCTGTCGTCACTGTGAGAGGAACTGGTTTCATGTGGCGCTTTAATTAGAAGCATGGAAAAACACACTTGCCCTACATTGAATAATGTGGCTTGCCAGTCAACAGTTGAACATCATTAGAAGTTCAGTCCATCACTGTTTTCCTCATGGTTGACATACTAACCGTCATAATCATTGAATCATTATGGAATGGAAACTGTATCGGTTAAGGGGCAGAAACATACACAAAAAAAACGTACAAACTAGCACGGCACACTTCTTAGTAACAACAACAACAACTCAGACAACCATGTGTAACACAACAACAACTAGCAATGATACATGAAACTGACAGCAATAAACAGTTATGATTGCTGGTTTGGGGCATGGGGTGGAGAATGCAGTTAAATACAGAAGAGGTTTCTGCGTAACATTTGACACCACTTGGGAACCATCAGCCAGTTCCCTGGAAGACATGAAGACATTGAACGAAGTGCGAGTTTTCCCGTTCCATTGCCTCCCACCAGGAACAGGAACAACAGGATGTGTTAGGCTGCCTGTAACGTTAAATACAATGCTGACAATGATTGAGGATTACTCAGTGATCATGTGTATGTCTCTTCGCGGCCCACCTTCATTCAATTCATTAATTAGGCTTTGCTCACCTAAGACAATAATATGATTGCAGATGGAAGACGTAATGGACCCCCGTATGGGTATTCACCTTCGTTTCATTGCTCCTGCATGTTGGTTTGTACTGACTTGTTCCCTCTCAGCGCCCTGTATTTGTCGTTTCGGCTACAGACAGACATTCTTTATTGGGTGGTGCAGTTCAATAATGGCATGAAAGACACTAATTGGTAAGTACAATTCCAAAGAGTTCTTTTTTTCTAACAAGCCACACAGGACAATAAATACTAAAGGGTACTTTTCTCCACAGTACAGTTCAAACCAGACCCTTTTCTGTCATCGCAGACCCTATAAATGGAAAACATTTGGCTTTATAGGCAACGGTTTGTTCCAGTGAAACAGCAACAAAGAAATTCGAAACATATACGCCCGCGAATGCGAGCAAAGGCATTCAACCCACGGCCTACCGCATTGATGGAGATCGGACTGCGGACATTTTCCTCTTTCTGAATACTGTTCACCTGGTAATTTGACATCGTAGCTGAAGCACTAGGTCACCTGACTTTCCTGTCACCATTCGCATGTCCCGAAATGCAAACTGCGACAGAAGAGTCCTCCGGTACCGGCCAGGGTAGGACGCATTTTGGATTTTTGTTGCACAGTTTTCGCGGCGTAGTTTTGCTGCTGTGATTTTTCAAGTTTAGGCTTTTTTTTAGCGAGATTTTTGGAAATTGCTGATCAATGTAACTCATGTAACTAGTAGTAATTCATTTTCGGATGTGACAGTGATGAGAGAGTGTATTGAGGCTACACTCTGAAGAAGATTTGACAAGCGAAACGAATTTCTGATTCGGCGATTTTGACCTACTTATTGGCAGATTTAGCTAGGTGTCTTTCACCAACTAAATAGTAACGTGGTCAGAGGAAGATTGTGTGATGGTACGTTATCTTAGGATTCCCTTTCAGTCTTCCATAGAAGACGAAAACTATGAAAATACATTTGATGTTGCATTAGTACCCAGTTTTTATGTTTGAAATAATGTGTCACCCAGGAATGTATACTTGAGCAAAGATGATCGTGTATTCATTGGTAGGCAATATTGCACCTACGAATCCCTTTTCTCATTCTGCGATGTCGCTGGTGTTTCCTCCTATGTGTTCATATTATGCACAACACTAGCTGCTTACGACAAAATGTTAAACACATGAACCCTGG
>JADBJO010031482.1:10000-16702 GCA_016801955.1 Conus betulinus | reverse complement strand
AGAGGGACATTCATCCCCCTTCCGACAACACTCTTCACTCATTTCCGAGCCAGTTTCAAGAAAGGTCCTTTTGCATTCTGTCAGTTCCCTCGTCTCCCTCAACTCCTGACTCTGAGAGCGGAGGAGTCCATGGCAAGGCAGACTATATTCCCTGGTTCCCTGTGAATTCTCTCACTAACTTTTAAAAACCTGGGGCTGATCAACGAAGGAAGTGTGCAGCAGTGTGAAACTATGTACTGAACCACACCAGGGCCGCACACAGGTTGACAGGAATAGACACCGGGTGAACAGCAATAGCGCTGGAATTGACAATGAAGGTCCGTGTGGACGTTTGAAACTGGCTAGGGATTTGAATACCAAGGTACTGGGCGTGTGTTTGAGGAGAGAGAGAGAGAGAGAGAGAGAGAGAGAGACAGACAGACAGAGCAGACAGACAGACAGACAGACAGACAGAGACACAGAGAGAGGAGAGAGAGAGAGGAGAGAGAGAGAGAGAGACGAGAGAGGGAGGAGCACACTTGCACACTTATTCATCACCAGGCACACGTTACCTCTCCTCTCCAACCCTTACAGCGTGCACGTCTTTTCAACCCGATCTAGCCCAACTTGTGTGTCTGCAATCAATCCACATTAGGGGGCTATATCATGGCTGTTTCCATGCCAACATTATCTGCATTACAAAAATGAAAAAAAATTGGAGAGAGAGAGAGAGAGAGAGAGAGGAGAGAGAGAGAGGAGAGAGAGAGAGAGAGAGAGAGAGAGAGGAAAACAAAAACCGACCAGAGACATTCATCCATCTCCGACACCCTTCACTGTTTTCCAAGTACAGCTTCAGGAGAGGTGTTGACATTCCATCAATTCTCTCGACTCCCTTATACTCCTAACTCAGAGAGTGGAAGAGAAAGAGACAAGGGAGGGTACTTTATCTGATTCGCTGTGACTTTTCTCACTAACCTTAAAAGCCGTCGGGCTGATCAATGAAGCGAAGTGTACAGCAGTGTGGAACTATGTACTGAACCACACCGGGGCGTACACAGGTGACAGTAATAGGCCCTGGATGAACAGCAATAGCGCTGGAATTGGCAATGAAGATGTGAAAGGTTTGAAATTGGCTGGGGATTTTGAAATGCCAGGGTATTGGGGGAGAGAGAGAGAGAGAGGAGAGAGAGAGAGAGAGGAGAGAGAGAGAGAGAGAGAGAGAGAGAGAGATGCAGGCTTGTATTTATTCACAGGCACACGCTCACATCTCCTCTCCAACCCTTTCAACGTGAACGTCCTCACAACCTGATATCACCCAAATTGTATATCTGCAATCATTCACACTATCAGGCTGTATCAGGGCTGTGTGTGTTTCATTATGCCAGATATCTAAGGAAGATGAGATGCATTTCGTTCTTTGTTATCAAAGGTTGAAGGAAATTAGAGAAACATTTCTGGAGCTGAATATTATCAAGAATCTTTGTTTATATACTCTAAAGTTACTCATGGCATGCACTAAAACCTGATCTTATACGAAATTTATCGTTTTGTGTGTGTGTGTGTGTGGTGTGTGTGTGTGGTGTGTGTGTGTGTGTGTGTGTATACGTGTGTGTGTGTGTTTGTCTAAGGCTTTTAAATATAGAGAAAGAGCTTTGCATGATGTGCCTGCCATAGCCGTTGTTGTTGTTGCTGCTGCTGTCATACCCTGGCTAACAGACTCCAGGGATCATCCAGACGGCCGAAATATTTGAACACTATGGTACAAATGCATCAGCTGGGGATGAGAACATTACGTGTGTGACCGTTTTGTGATTACCCCGCCACATGGGCAGCAACACTAATGGCATGCACTAAACCTGATGTTATGCACAATTTATCGCTGTTTCTGTCTAAGGCTTTTAGATATAGATAGAGAAAAAAGTTTGCATGATGTGCTTACCAGAGCCGTAATTATAACACTCCTTTTGTACGGCATGATGAAGTGTTGTGTTGTCTGTATCTCTACCCCTTCATGAGGGGCTAAGGCCTACATAAATAAACTATCGTTCATCATTCATTCATTCTCTCTCTCTCTCTCTCTCTCTCTCTCTCTCTCTCTCTCTCTCTCTCTCTCTCTATCTATCTATCTATCTATCTCTCTCTCGTTTGGATCTTCAGATCAAACTGAGGTGCGTTCCGAGTTCGTTCAGAGGTATATGTCGTTCCATTTGGGAGGGAAAACAGTTCTGACAGTAGATCCAATTTTCTACTGAACTAAGCCCTCATTCAGCGATGTGAATTAGACGTGGTACATATGACACAACATGAAAGTGTACATATGACAGAACATGAAGGTGTACATATGACAGAACATGAAGGTGTACATATGACACAACATGAAGGTCTACATATGACACAACATGAAGGTGTACATATGACACAACATGAAGGTGTACATATGACACAGCATGAAGGTGTTGTACATATGACACAACATGAAGGTGTACATATGACAGAACCTGAAGGTGTACATATGGCAGAACATGAAGGGTGTCAGTGTACACTTTGGAGTATCTCTTGTCTGCTGTTCGCTGGTGAGGGACGTACTTACTTGAAAGAAATGAATATACAAACATCCACGCTAAACCCCTAGACAAGTGATCTGCCCTTGCCATGGAATGACAGGGAGGAAAATGAAGTGATGGAAGAGACAGCAATTTACAGATGTTATGAGCCCAGAATTGCTTGGATTCAGACTGATTTGGGGTTGAACAAAAAATGAAGCCCTCACATTTAGAAATCGTAGTTGTTTTTTTTATTTGTTTGTTTAACTAAATGCTACGATAGACATTTCTGAAAAAAAAAAAACTTTCACGGCACGTAAATTGCTTCCAACGTACATTGAATTTCATTGGGATCGAATGAACGGTTGTTGATTTACAGACAATTAAACAGAGGATGGGTCGAAATCAAAGTTCGCAAAATCTGTTCAGTTCACAAAATCATTTCAATAGTGGGTGTGGCCACCGCCATTGGCGAGACACATTCCACGCAGCGACTCCTCATCGAGTTGACCAGTGTTCTGATGACCCTCTGAGGGATTCTCTGCCATTCCAGTTGCAGCATTTGGAAGAGATCCTGGCGGTCTCTGGGAGGTGGATGGTTCTCCTTCACACGTCTCCCCAACTCATCCCACATATGCTCGATGGGATTGAGGTCGGGACTATACGCCGGGAAGATCATCCTGTTGATGCCCCGGCCTGCACAATGAAGTTTTCGGCCACCCGGGCCCTATGTGGCCGAGCATTGTCGTCTTGGAAGACTGCCATGGGTCCTATCCGTTGCATGGTCGGAACAACGAAAGGCGCCAGGATTTCATCCCGATAGCGGATGCCTGTGAGGTTTCCATCAATATGGTAGAGTGGTGTCTTGTGGTGGAGGCTGAAGGCACCCCATACCATAACAGATCCTCCCCCAAAGGCCCTGGTCTGGCGAACAGCTGCATCAATGTAACGTTCACCAACACGCCCTCAAAACTCTAGTTCGGCCGTCATTGTGTTCAAGACTAAACCCGCGACTCATCTGAAAAGAGGACCTGGGACCACTGTTGTTGGTTCCATCTCACATGACGATGGCAGAAAGCTCGGCGAGCCAGCCTATGGGCTGCTAGCAGTCGTGGTCGAACAGCTGGGCGACGTGATCTGAGGCCGAAGTGGTGAAGACGGTTTCGTATGGCTTGACGGCTGAGGATGGTGTTATTTGCCATACGAAGCTGCCTTTGGATGCTGGTGGAAGTGGTATCCCGCTGCAATAGGGCCTGCCTCTCGATGAAACGATCTTCTCTGGGAGTAGTCTGCCTAGGCCGACCTGACCGTGGCCTCTCTTCAACGCTGTTGGTCGCCCTAAAACGCTGATTCAGTCTAACAATAACTGAATGATGCACACCAAGTCGTCGCGCCACTTCAGCCTTTGCAATGCCATCTTGTATCCACGCAATCGCCCTGGTTTTGTCAAAGGTGCTAAGTTTTTCTTCGTGGTGGCATGGTGAGAAAAGGGCTGACAGTAACCAACCCCGCGCTTAAACAGCCAAAAGAAGGGGCATAAAACTCACTTGAGAGACTGCTCTTGCACGGGAAAAAAGAATTTTTCATTTTACACATCTTGTGTCGCCAGACCAGTTGACACAGGCTGGATTACACACTGCTGTGTGAGATTCCATCATTGGTTGCCGCATAACAAAAAAAAAAAATGTTTTTTTGGGATGAATCAACCCCCTGTGTGCAAAGGCCTGTGCTTAACTTTAAAATGCCATAAGGGCTGGGTGGCGGCAAAGCACAAAATGGATCTCGTTTTCACAGTTTAGCTGTGATTCCAGGACTTGTGGGGGCTTTTCCCATCAGAGCGATTTCTAGCAAATTTTTTTGTCCAATGACTGGCTCCGGCTTTGCTTGTAATGTGAGGAGACTAACCACATAGTCGAGTTTAAATTTCTTGCTGAAGGCATTCTGGGACATTCCAAGTCTAATGTTGCCATGATGAATTAAAAGTGTCAGTATCTCCTTTTAAAAAGTTTTATACGATTTCATATAATGCAAATTACTGAAAATAATAATAAATAAAGTCTGTAGAAATCAAACCCTTTAACTACTATGCGCACTGGCACAGAGAGAGAGAGAGAGAGAGAGAGATCAGCAGAGAGAGAGATGCCAAAAACTGATAGTGACTGCTCTTACTCTCAGATCTGAGATGAAAGAGCCTTTTAACCACTTTGTTCAACAACCATAAAAAATTCCCCCTCCCACACCCCTTTTACTCTTGCCCCCATCCCTCCCTTCTTCCCCTTTCCACCGATCCACCCCATCCTTAATTCACTTCGCCTCTCTCTTCTGTTTATTTGGGTATTCGAATTGTCCTCTGGCAATGTTTCATGGGAAACGACTGGCTTGGAAGTTCTTTTGAAAACACCACAAATTTGGAAAAGGCCTCCGGACAGTAACAAAAATAGCGTGCCCTCACACACACGACACACACGCGCGCGCGCGCGCGCGCCTCGTGAAATGAGGAAAGAAAAGAGAACCTCTTTACACGAGAATTTAGAAAAAATAAATAAATAACAGCTACAATAACTAAGTGGACGGACATGAGGATACCAATAAAGAAAAACATGTTATAAGCTAAATATTTTAGAAATGGTAACCGTGAAAATAAAGCGAAAGTAAATAAACTAGAAAATGGATACATAAAGCATGAATTAAGTGATTAAAAAAAAAAAAAAACTAGCAAGAACGGAAATAAAATAAAACTAAAAGGCAGACAGAAGTTGAGAACAAAAGCAGAATCAGCAAAACAACACTTGAACAGTGGAAAAAAAAAGACCAGAAAACAAAAATCAAATAAGCAATAACAACATCTGCATTGTCAAAATGACAATTAGCACAAACACAACAACAACAACAAAAACAACACTTTGCCTTTTCACAGATGATCTGCATTGTTGACATCACACAAATTCAGTCTCTCTCTCTCGAATCAACCCAATGTTCTCTCCACACATCTCTCTCTAATAGCTCTCCGTCTCTCTCTCTCCATCTCTCTCTCTCTCTCAGATTCACACACACCTCGAAAAACCCTTTTGGCTGACATGCTGACCTGCAACAGGGGGAAATACTTTCGTAAAATATTACTGTTCAAAAACAAAGGCAGCAGAACGGACTGAGGCAACTAGTGTGGATTTTCTCTGCTATCAATAGCTGGTATGATCCTGGCGCATGTGCTCTTGATTCGACTTATCACAATTGCTTCTGTAGTCGTGTTTGCCGAAAGCCCAGTTCGGATTCAGACCAGGAAATAGTACAGTCGACATGATCTTTACAGTAGTCTGATCCTGGAGAAAATGTATTGAACAGGACCATGGCCCTATATACCATCTTTACCGATCTCACAAACGCTGTTGACGCTCTGAACAGAGAAGCGTTTTGGATCAACCTCGCAAACTGTGCCCTGCATAGTTGTACCAGCCTTGTCCGTTTTCTTAAATGATGGAATGGTGGGCACGGTCCAAATCACAAAGGATGACTCATCAGAGTCCTTCGGTATCTCCAATGGAATCCAGCAAGGCTGCATTCTAGACCCCAGTGTTATTCGATTTGTTATGTACATGTGTCTTGGCGACACGATATGATCTTTCAAATACTTCTTTTTAAAAGCACAGATTTGGATGGTTCTGTGGCCCTTCAGTGTTAGTTTCGGAAGCCTTAAAGAACTTACTGCAGAAACTGACTGGACAGTGATCAATGATACCAGAATGTGCCGCTGAAATTCGTGTTTTTGTTTCGTTGTTTGTGCACGTGTGATCAATGAGAGTCGCAGTTCTTTCAACAAGCAATTCTCGTGGAGGTTTGCAGTAAGTGATGAGCATGAAATGACACTGTACGCGTTCAAGCTGATTGTTGTTTTACCATTGCAATGGTCAAGTCTCCCAGGAACGGAAATACATGATGTGTTGTGACAGTTTCGGTCCATCATTTGACAAAGTTGTCGTGCCATTCGTGTGTGGGCTGGATTTCTGCGCTGATTTCACGTCTGTGACGGCAGAGAGAGAGAGAGAGAGAGAGAGAGAGAGAGAGAGAGAGGGGGGGGGGGTTGTGTGCGGGACTCAAGACTCAAAACCTATTACCTATAAATAAAATCTCTTCAATCTGATTAGATTATGCCATCCTATAGGTAAGAAATAAGGGAATGATG
>JADBJO010031482.1:0-5000 GCA_016801955.1 Conus betulinus | reverse complement strand
CCTTTCTTTTAACATACGCTTCTTTCTTTTCATGGTTATATTTCTTTAAACCGTTTAAATGTCCTTAAAGATTGTCTTACTTTTTTTCTTTTTCCTCTCACATTCGTCATCAAACCAGCTGCTTTTCTTTTTGCCTGTTCCTACTTTTCTGATCATGCACGCAGCAGCGCTGCACAGTGAATTTGTAAATGTTACAATTGAACTGTTAATGTCTGTATCGAGTTCCGTATAAGCATTCTGTAGGCATTGCTTGAAGTGTACAGACTGTTGTTCTTCTTCGTACTGAAAAGCATAGTATTCAGACCATATGATGCGATTTTCAGTACTACCATTTTCAACATCACAATCTCTATTGCTATCACGTTCCGTACAAACATTCTTCCATTTGAATTCCACAGGTAAATGCCATGAGTCAATTTATCGCTGACGTATAAATCACAAGACTGTGTTAAAAACATATCTTCTGAGATGACTACATAATCTATCACACTGCAGCCATGCGGCGAAACATATGTGAACTCACCATTAGAATCACTAGGACATAAACCATTGACTATGATGCAATTTAACTGAAAAACACATATTTAATAACGATTTGCCAAAATTATTGCTACAAACATCTTTTGATTTCCTCTTCAACCCCCCAATCACAATGTTTTCATCCATAATATCGTAATCAGAATTGGGGGAATAATTCAACATTGATTCGAGTCTAGCTTGATCACAAGCTGTTCTGGCATTAAGGTCACCAATTATCATAACATGAAAATCATGATTTTCTGTAATCTGTAGAATACTTTCCTCCAAAATAACAATACCGTCTTTAATTTCCATTTGGTCATACAACGGTCCATTTTCTGGAACAACATAACAACCAAGTAAAAAATATATCTTTTATCCTGGTTGAACACAGATTTGTCAACTCTAACAGCAACAGTATTATAACAGTTTACCTCGACCCTCGACACAAATCTATCTAATGACTTTCTTATTAGGAGCAAAACACCGCCTGAATTTCGACCATGTCGAGATAGTTTTCTGGCTGGGGCAACAAACTTGACATGATCATGAAAAACACCATTAAAGTCAAAGTATTATCCACAAAAGTTTCAGTTAGACAAACAATATCAAAAGAAGAAACATAATTCATGAATGACATATCACTTAACTTAGAGTACAGGTTTTCTACATTATATACAAGGAAAGTCAATTCATCAAGATGACCCTCCTGTCCTATGGGTTAGTCCGTGTTGATCGCCGGGGCTTGGTGGGGTTGTTGCCGGGACACTTGTTGACAGGGGAGGACTGGCTGGAACGGGGCTGAGTCACGTTTACTCCAGTGTGTCGACTGCCACCATTTCTGTTGTCACTGTGGCCACTACGCACATTGCTCTCACCACCAGCACGTGCACTGCTGTCACCACAACGCGCTTCGTCGTCAACACGAGCACCACTGACACCACCACACACACACCACCACCACACCACCACCACCACCCACCACCACCACCGACACCGCCACGAGCACCACCGATACCACCACGAGCACCACCGACACCACCACGTGCAGTGCCCCCACCACCACGTGCACCGCTCTCACCACCACGTGCACCGCCTCCACCATGTGCACCACCGCCACATCCACCTCGCGCGCTGCCACGTCGACCCTCCCTGCTAGAGCGAGGAGAATCCCCACCTCGCCGATGACCTCCGCCGATGTGACCCGTGCCCTCATGACCTCCCGCGACGTGATGCGTTGTACTTGGGCTGTTCCGTGCCAGGGCTGTTGGTTGACGTATCTCCGGCGTCGGTGTCGTCGTTTGTTGCTGCTGCTACTTCAGCGTAAGTCCTGGGATCAGGCCTTGGCACCACCATCAGCTTTCCTCGCTGAAGAATGCGACCTTCCCCTCCTTCTTCGCCTCCGCAACGATGCCGGCCTGCTTCCTGGTGAGGTCGTTGGCCACCCTCACACCTTGCCCCTCCAACCTGGCTCGGTACTCCCGGTTCGTGATGACTGCCATCTTGTCCCTCCACCGACTGAATTTGACAATCATGGGCTTTGGCTGGCCATTTCTGCTTTCGCCCCACTCGATGAGCTCGTGCAATGTCATCTGCCGTCCATTGCTTCGGTGCTTCCACACTGTTCAGTGTGTCAACAACCAGTCTGGCACAGGAGTCATAGCTCTCGAATTGTTCTGACTGTGGCACACACCAAACAAGCGTAAATTATCTCTTCTGGAGAAAGCTTCCAGAATATCACAATGTTCTTTCAGACATCTACTCGGTTTTCATAGTTTCAATTTCAGAATACAACGTGGAAACATTGTCTTCGTTCTGTTTGCAGGCGCAGAAAAGTTCGTCAACATCTTCTTGAGTATCCTTCACGGACGAAGACAAGCGCTCATTCTCTCCTCTAGCCTGTCACAGCGCCTCCCTATGTCATCACACTTCGTTCTGACATACGAAATGTCCGTTTTGATGGAACTGAGATCTTTCCGCAGGAGTGACATGTCATCAGAAAGAGTCTGGGACTGTTCACGCTGTAAAGCGCATTGCTTCCAGTAACTGCTTTGCGAAATCGGGTAGAAAACCCGAATCAGCTGCACAATCGATGGAAGGGGGACGAGCGGAAGTCTTGTCAGTCTCACTGCTACCAGTCGCACTGTCACTTTCTGTGCTAATGCTCTGTTGGAGAACGGCATCCCTATCTACAGGGCCAGGGTTCACCTCAACGTCACCACAGCACAAGAAATAGGCACCACAAACACAAAAAGAAGTAGCTCCACTCTCGGTTTCGCACAGTGATAACCCTGATGCGCATTTTCACGACCAACTGAATTCGCTTGGCCATGAAGCTGTGGTAAGTGGGCAGAAACAGGCCACAGGCAGCACGGAAACACAACGAGTTCACAGGCATGGTCACAGTTTTAGTCACTAATTTTACATCACTGTGATCAGCACACTTTCACCAGTTCAGTGTGATTGAAAGTGACTTGATTATTCCAATAATTAACTAGTAATTAGACAATAATCCTCCGCAACTCGAGAGCGTTCCAAAAGCACGTCTTCTCTTAATGTCAAGGTCCACTTGAATGTATGTATGTATGTATGTATGTATGTATGTATGTATGTATATGTATGTATGTATGTGTGTGTGTGTGTATGTATGTATGTATGTATGTATGTACGTATGTATACATTTATTAATGCATGCGTGCATGCGTGCATGTATGTATGTATGTATGTATGTATGTATGTATGTACGCATATACGTATGTATGTATGTATACATGTATTAATGCATGCGCGCATGCGTGTATGTATGTATGTATGTATGTATGTATGTATGTATGTATGTATGTATGTATGTATGTACGTATGTATGTGTGTATGTATGTATGCATGTATGCATGTATGTATGTAGACATGTGTGTATGTTTTGTATGTACGTACATATACACAATACTACAGGCACTCTGTGTGTGTGTGTGTGTGTGTGTGTGTGTGTGTGTGTGTGTGTGTGTGTGTGTGTGTGTGTGTGTGTGTGTGTTCTTGTTTGTTTGCTTGTTCTATTTGTTTTGAAATTTTTGGAATTTGGAATCTTCGCCCAGATGGTAGAACAATGTTTTTTTTTTTTCTAAAAGAACGTGAGAGCTGCCAGCAACAATGTTCACATTTTTGGGTGAGACAATATTTATACAATTCATCTAGCTGTTCTTGATTTTTCGCCCAAAAAGGAAAGACAGATGGAAAGAAACAGAAAGCCGTTCGACGAGGGAGGTGACACACCACAAGCTGATCAAAGTGGTAATGGATGTCTTTCTGCTGTCTAAGCCAGCATTGCGCTCGACGTGCCCAGCCTTCAAACAGCCCGCTTCCCTTTTTGTCCCCAATTTAGCTGTCAATTACGGTGAAGATAATGTATGGCCGTGTGCTTTCCTTCATGAATTTCTCTCTCAGTGCAAAACACGATCCTTGTCCATCACCTGATACACTTCGCTATTCCCGCCCCAACCTGTCAAGGACCACTAACTCCCCATCTCCTACTGCCCGTGTTTCCCACTGGCATAAATGCCAGCATTTGCTCTCTCTCCCTCCCTCTCTCTCGCTCTCTCTCTCTCTCTCTCTCTCTCTCTCTCTCTCTCTCTCTCTCTCTCTCTCTCTCTCTCTCTCTTCTCCCCTTTTCGTAAAATGGTGTAATTGTTATGCTTTGTCCCCTTTTCGTATCTTTTTTCTTGTTCCATGTTCCATTCCTTGTCTTCCATTCTTCTTCAGACTGCCCCCCTCCCCTCCCTCCCCCCAACACACACACACCTCCCCTAATCATCTTATTTCGCCCACATGACTCTGATGGGATTCGAACCCCACGACCTCCCAGCCGGGAGTCCGCGACGCTAACCACTTCGCCACGGCGGCTGGTCCAGTTCCAATATCTGGGCCTCTTTCGTTCCCCTCCCTTTTCTCCTTCTCTCTCCTCTCTCCTCTCGACTCTCTCTCATCTCTCTCTCTCTCTCTCTCTCTCTCGCTCTTTCTTCTGTCTGTCTGCCTGTCATGTCTGTCTGTTTGTCTGGCGCTGTCTTACTTTCTATCGCTCATCTCTCTCTCTCTCTCTCCTCTCTCCTCTCTCTCTCTCTTCCCTTCCTCCTCTCTCTGTCCTCTCCTCTCGTTCTCTGTTTCTGTTTTTTGTCTGTTCTGTGCTGTCTGTCTGTCTGTCTGTCTTTCTGTCTCTCTCGTCTCTCTCTCTCTCTCTCTCTCTCTTCCCTCTCTTCTCCTCCTCTCACTCTCTCTACACTTCTCCTCCCTCTCTTCTCCACACACTTACATGCACACTGCACGCACAAAACCCCCCTCTCTCTCTCTCTCTCTCCCTCTCTCGCGCTCTCTCTCGTCTCTCTCCTTCTCTCTCGGTCTCTCTCTCTCCTCTTCCGTCTCTCTCTCTCTCTCTCTCACACACACACACACCACACACACACCCACACCCAACACACACTCTTGACCTG
>JADBJO010031481.1:7500-12500 GCA_016801955.1 Conus betulinus | reverse complement strand
GAACGTACTTTGCACATGCAAGATTTCGATATTCATCCAAAGGCAATTCTCCAATTTCTTTATAAGTTCGAGGGTTGATGCGTGAAAGGGTACACCAAGAGCAAGCCTATATCCTTTGCAATCGATGCTTTGAAGTTTCTTAAGTAAATAATTTGGAGCACTAAAAAAATATTTCTTGTCCATAGGACAATTTTGATCGAATTAATGTTGTGCTAAGATGTTTCAAAATTTTACTGTCTTGTCCCCAGTATTGTTTACTTATAACTTTTAAAAAATTTAAGCATTTTCTTGCTTTAGTAACAATATGGTTGATGTGAGCGTTCCACGTTAGCTTTGTTGTAAGAAAAAAAACCAAAAATTTTTTACTGAATCCTTGTACTGAATTGTTTCGTTTTCAATTTTAAACAAAGGTAGCTCAGCAGGATTACTACCATTATTGAAAAGCATCATATGAGTCTTTTCTGAAGATAATGCAAGACCATTTGTGACCATATAATTGTTTATTTTATCAAGTTCCCTTTGATATAGCTTCTTGATATAGTTTAATGCCCTTTTAGATGTATTTCTTTTCATTATAACATTCATCCATATACAGATATCATCTGCATATTGTACTAATACTACATGTTTTGACAAATGTGATGGCAAATCGTTCATCAAGATATTAAACAACAGAGAGGTGCAATTACGGAACCTTGTGGCAGGCCCATGTGAAGAGATCTAAAATTTGAATATGAATTCCCTACTCTAACCTGTATACTTCTTTTACTCAAAAAGCATTTAATAAAATGGTATAGATGACCCGATAAACCAGTCTGTTTAAGTTTATAAAGAAGCTTGGCATGCCAGACTTGGTCATAGGCTTTCTTGATATCAAAGAAAGTTGCAATAACGTTTTTTTCTCTCGCAAACTGTTGTTTTATGTTGTTGTAAGTTTCACCAAATTGTCGATTGCAGACCTGCCTTTCCGGAAGCCTGCTTGGTTAAATGGGAATGATTTTATTTACTTCACAATAGTGAACCAATCTTCTTAAGATAATTCTCTCCAGAAGTTTACATGTATGTGAGGTTAGAGCAATTGGCCTGTAACTATGTTTGTCCACTGGAGTTTTACCATGCTTTAGAATAGGAACGATGACAGACTGTTTCCAGTGTTCTGGCATAACACCTCAACCCAACATTTCTGAAACAATTTATGCAACAATAAACAAAAGTTATCTGGCAAGTGTTTAAGCATATCATTAGAAACTATATCTAATCCTACGGATGATTTCTTATTAGGAAGAGATATAAGTGCATCTTTGACTTCATCAAAAGTAATTGGGGCATTGATGAAGTGACTGTTGTCACTAACTGGATCTTTGTATTCATCTTTCCTTCTTCTTCTTCAGTTCTATATGTTTTATTTTTAGGGGCCAGACCTTCTAGACACATGGAGTCTGAAAACATATCAGCGAATAATTCTGCCTTTCTGAGTTTGACGGAAATTCTTTGTTCTTCAGTCTTATAGGACAAGATGGCAAAATTTACACCTTTTTTCATTTCATGAAACTTTTTCCAACTTTTTGGAGATCTGTATGGTTTGAAATTTCATTTGTACAGAAAGAGGACCAGTATTGCCTTTTCGCCTGCGCTGTTACCATATTGCTATGATGATTTGCTTTCTTTTAGCAATTAGATTCTCTGGTGATTTGTCTTTTAGATATATCTTAAACATCGATTTCTTATTATTTACGGCTGCATCACAGGTTGGTGTCCACCCAGATATTTCCTGAATGTTTGTTTGATTTGACTGAATGGAACTTTGGAATTGCTACATCAGCAGCTTTAAGAATGGCACAAGTAAAATATGAATATAATTGGTCTATGTTATCAGTATCAACACTTTCAGTATGACAAGCATCCAGACTATTTTTGAATTTCTCCCAGTCAGCAAGTTTATAATTATATTTTGGAATTTTGTCTACGTGAGATTCATAAGACTCTGTCATTCCATTAAATGTTATAATAATAGGAAGATGATCGCTTCCCAAAAGTATCGTTATAGGTATATTCCAGTTACATTCTGGGGCTAGGACAGGAGATACCAAAGTTAAATCAATTGCTGATGCCCTGTGTGTTGAGATGTCTGGAATTCTAGTGATGCGGCCATCGTTAAGCATATACAAACAAGAAATCAACGATATTTTCAACAAAGCGGTCACTAGTAACTGATGCACAATCTTTATCCCAGAATGGGGAATGCGCGTTAAAATCCCCTGCTATCAGCCACTTTTCTTTTTCTTGAAGAGTATGTAACCATTCTGTGTTAAATTCATTGGGTCCTTTAGGTAAGTACGCAGAAATTATGTTTATTGTATGATTCTCGTTAAATTTTACTTGAGCTGCACACAAATGTAAACCGTGAGTATTATTTGGTGCAGGGGGAGGGCGTACTTTTGTAATCTATCCCTTCTTTAATATATATAGCTGCACTGATTTTGGAAGTTTCCTCAACTTGCTCGTATACAGGTGGATAATAAAAACCTGGTAGTCTGGGCAGTTTGTTCTTTTTCACGTTGAGTGATTGTAAAATAAGTGCTTGGTACATGTTATTCGCCAGATGTTGAATTAGATATGGCAAATTTGTGGAAACAGATCTAACATTCCATTGCATTACTTTCATAGATGACTTCATGAAAACAGGCAGGTGTAGGAAAGCAAGCTAAATACAATTGCTTTCTGACTTAAAGATGACAAGCAAAACAGGAGGGGGGAAATAGTTATGGGGGAAAATGAATTCACTGTCAAAATTAATGTAGACTTATAGCCACTTAGATAAAAACACATACACTTTGAAAATGCTCGATAAGGGAAAGAACAACAAGAAAAGTATCGCTTAAGGGGGGAGGAACAGAGTTCATAACTAAAATTTCCTCAAAAACTGCACTAGATGTCTCTCAGTTGTTGATTTAGAACCACTCTGGGCCGAGGACATCAAACATGTTCCACCAGGGACCTCTGGTTCC
The DNA here is from genome assembly GCA_016801955.1 of Conus betulinus. Taxonomy (NCBI): domain Eukaryota; kingdom Metazoa; phylum Mollusca; class Gastropoda; order Neogastropoda; family Conidae; genus Conus; species Conus betulinus. The sequence goes on along the minus strand of JADBJO010031481.1, from coordinate 9,492 downwards.
AGAGAAGGGCTGGTGACCTCTGAAGTCTTGATAGTTTGGGGTGTTTCTGCTTCCGCAGTCTGGCAGTCTTCTTTGGTTTCTCCCAGAACAGCTCCCTGACGTGCCGTCCAACGTTTGCTGCAAGGACACTTGACCCCCTACGTGTTGGGTGGATGCCGTCTCTGTGTGTCTGGTGGCTAGATGCAGGTTGGAGTGTGAGACAAATGATACGTTTTTGATATTGAATAGCTCTGTTGTTGTCAAGGCATTAAAAAGCTCTCGTTTCGTGTTGAGTTCGAAATCTTTGACCGGTGCGAGTTTGCTCACAATTACCTTAACTTCAGGGTGAGTAGTGGCGAAGTCCCCGACACATTCTGTGAACATTTTGCTGACAAGTTTGGGATCCTTCCTCTGAATGTCATTTAGTCCGCAATGGATGACAACTGCGTCAGCTGGCTTTTCGTCAGAGGATGGAAGTTTCTGAAGCATCAGAGGAAGGTCTTCAGTCCTATAAGCTTTGCAAACCTTTGTTTCAAAGCCATATGAGCGGCCCAGTCTTCTTCCATGCACACCTTTCATCACGGAGTCGTGGAGCATGGCAACTACAGGTAAATCTTGTTTCTCTTCTTCGGTCTTGATCTAGGCCTAATAGAATTCTGTTTTCTTTTTTCCTGATATTTTACGTCATGTGAATCGTTGACGTCATTATTCTTAAGTTCTTTTCAAACCCTTTGCTTTAGATTTTTCTTTCTTTTGTTCTGTCTTCTCTGTTTTTTTTTTGTCATCCAGGATGTGTGGGGCAGTAGGGATCGATTTTTGCGACGTCAGCGTACGTGGGACGGTAGGATTATCTGTTTGAGTCTGATTGTCCGAAACTTTGTTGTCATGACAACTCTAGATTTAATCATATTTTCGATCATCTTTTTTTGTTCGTGTATTGTGTTTTCCAGGCTTGACACACGATTACATAGACCGATAATCATATTTTTCATTTCATCCATCACACTCACTGCGTCTGGTGTAGAGCTGTGTCGATTTTCCCTGGCATCTCCCTTGTCCTCCTCACGTACGCGCTGGGCAGCTTTGCGCGCTGATCGGATCAGCTTCTTCTTCATGGCGCTTTCCACGTTGTCAACTCTCTTGGCGCTGTTTTCTTGTTCTTTCATGGATGTTGTAGCTGAACGGCTGCCCACGCTTCTGGATCTAGTCAGCCTGATCATATTAATGCAGTTTTGAGGAAATATCAGCAGACCCTTGATCTCAGTGTCTAACTGTGTCCGCCATCTTGGAGAGACAGAGAGAGAGAGAGAGAGAATGAAATAAAAAAAAAGACAAAATAAAACAAAAAATAAAGCAGTAAAAAACCATTACAAACAAGCAACTGCTTAATAAGAAAAAAAAATGAACACCTGTAAGGTAATATCAACAACCAAAGAGAAACCCTTTTTTATTTCATCATTATTCTTGAATGTTCCAAGGAAGAGGGGACGTGAAGGGAGGGTACGTAGGGATGGAAATACCTAGGCAACACTGCCGGGAGCTATGTGTTGTGTAGGGGAATGGAGGGTAAAAGAAATAACGGCTGAAGAAGATGGGGTGGGCAGGAATGGGGTGGCACAGCCCGGAGGTGGGAGTGAGCGCTCAGGGAGGGACGAAGAGGAATCCCAGCCCTCTTCCTCCGTGCAAGCAAGAGCGCGTGATAAACAGAGTTGATGTTCTTGTCGGTACAAGCAGCGGAGGTCTTCCGTCATTCGAGTAGCGATTTTCAGCTCAGGAAAAGTCGGGAATGAGAAAGGTAATGGATTGCCCCACTTATTCATCTGGATTTGGTCTCCGACGAGGCGCATCGAAAATAAATGAACAAACGGAGAAAAGTACACATATGAAGGAATCAATCAAAGGATGAAATGCAAACATGAGTCTATGCGAATGAATGCATCTCTCTCTCTCTCTCTCTCTCTCTCTCTCTCTCTCTCTCTCTCTCTCTCTCTCTCTCTCTCTCTCTCTGCATTT
>JADBJO010031481.1:0-5000 GCA_016801955.1 Conus betulinus | reverse complement strand
GCGCGTGCATGTGTACGTGTGTGTGTGCCTTTCTTTCAGTGTATGTAACTAGAGGGGGTGTTCCCCTTTTGCTTACTAATCCGAATTCCAGAGTTCAGCTGTCACCCTCGTTATTCATTATATTGACAAAGAGCGCGCGCGCGCGCGTGTATGTGTGTGTACGCATGCTCACACACGCGTGCACGCGCGCGTGTGTGTGTGTGTGTGTGTGTGTGTGTGTGTGTGTGTGTGTGTGTGTGTGTGCACGCGCGTGTGTGTGTGTGTGTGTTTGTACGTGCGTGCGTGCGTACTTGCGTGTGTGTGTGTATGCGTGTGTGTGTGTGTGTGTGTGTGTGTGTGTGTGTGTGTGTGTGTGTGTGTGTGTGTCTGTCTGTCTGTCTGTCTCTGTCTCCATCTCTGGACAATATTTCCTGCTAACAGTATCCACAACACATGCTTGAAGAAAAACATTTTCCCCTAGTAGCATTCTGCGTAAAGACAAATATAAATAAATGAATAAATAAATCGATAAATAAGTAAAGAAAAAATATAACTAAATAAAAAATAAATCAATAAACAAATAAATTTCCTACATCCTATTGTCCATCGGGTCAGTCAACTGTCAGAGGTTCAACATGTCTAAAACATGGCAGGATGGATGACAGAATCTGTGTATGTTCTTCCACAGCCTTCGATCTTCCCTGAAATGAATCAGGTACCGATGTACTGCTGGATGTACAGACAGTATTTTCAGATTGCAAAATCTGACGCTAGGGTGGTTCAAACTCACGACTGTTAACTCCACAGGCAAACGATCTTACGATCTGACCCCAGGCCAAAAAAATAAGAACTCTCGAGCGCTTCCAAATACCACCCCATCAAATCTCCCTTCTTTGTAACCGTCCTCATACAGCGAGCTTGCCTCATGTCATTCTGGAACCACGTCCAGCAGCATTTCCACAAACACGTCCTCAGAATGATGATAGTCGTGCCCATACAATTCACAAGGAAATGAAAGACCCGAGGGAACACTGGGTTTTCCAGGACTGAGACTGAGAGGAGGGTTGCCTTTTATTTTGAGAGAAAAATTCCCCATGAAGAGGGCATAGATGAACCTGTTCTCTCATCACACACACACACACACACACACACACACACACACACACACACACACACACACACACACACACACACATGGCGTCATTCGTTCCCTTGGATAGAGACCAAGAAATAGTCTATGAAACGTGATACGTCTTGTTTTGGCCACACTGGCTCGCTTTCAATCGTATGTGAGAGTGTGCTTGTGTGAGTCTCTCTCTCTCTCTCTCTCTCTCTCTCGCTCTCTCTCTCTCTCTCTCTCTCTCTCTCTCTCTTGTGTGCGTGCGTGCGTGCGTGTGTGCATGTGTGTGTCTTGCACACGTTCCTGGGTTCCAGAGCTCTATAATCACCAAAATGGAAGAGCATGCAGCAATGGATCATGAGCAGTGCCTGTGCAGTGGGATGACCGCGACTACCCCCCCCCCCCTCCCCCCCCCCCCCCCTCTCTCCTCCTCTCCTACCTGCCGAAGACTCCATCTCTATTATCTCCTCTCCCTTTCCTCTCCATCTCCAATCTCAAGAACAACCACAACAAGTCGCCCAATGTTGTGTCTTGCCCTCCCCATATGAACCCTGTGCAACTGTGGGATGACCGCGACTACCCCCCCCCCCTTACCCCCCCCCCCCCTCCCCCTTCTCTCTCTCTCTCTCTCTCTCGTCTCTCTTCTCTCTCGTCCAACTCTCTCTCTCCTCTCTCTCTCTCTCTCTCTCTCTCTCTCTCCTCTCTCTTGCCAAATCATTGCATGGTTTTCCACTGCAAGTCGCCCAATGCCTTCCGAACCGATGCAATATTCTGATTTCATTTCACTTGGTGTTAATGTACGTGCATGCACGTGCCCTTGTTTGCAATTACCCCTTCACATCCAAGCGTGCATACGTGTGTACGCGAAGAAATGTATATCTTTCAAGGAGCTGTCATCAAAGCAGCTTCGTTAGAGATGAATAGATGAAGTCAATTTGCTTTTACGTAACTGTTGGTTGTCTTGTTATTTTGTTTATTTTTTATTATTGTTTTTTTATGAGCAGTGATATTTAGTAAAAGTATTCTGATACCATAACGGAATTACTACAGATATTGTATGTAGAAGAGGAAATTGATTGGTTGCTTCGTAAATGTCACATCAAAAATTATTTTATAGCAATAATAATCATGATAATTATAATAATGATGAAAACAATAATAATGATCATAATAATAAAATAACAACAACAATGATAATAATGATCATAATAATAATAACAACAACAATGATAATAATGATAGTAATACTACTACTACTAACTATAATAATCATAATGGACATAATTATGATGATGATGACGATGATGGTCATGATCTATGATAATCATGATACCACTGATGATGAACATGATAATGACAACGACCATGACGACGACGATCATTAGAATCAGCACTCATCATCATGATAATGAAAAAGAAAAAAAAAAAGAAAAGAAAAAAAGAAATACTATTTTTTGCTCTTTTCTCTCACTCGCTCCCCTCTCCTAACTCTCCTCTCTCTCTCCTCTCTCCTCTCCCCCCTCTCTCTCTCTCTCCTCTCCTCCCTCTCTCTCCTCTCCCTCTCACTCCTCTCCTCCTCTCTCCTCCCTCCTCCTCTCTCCTCCCTCGCCTCCTCTCTCTCCCTCCTTCTCCCTCTCTCTCTCCCTCTCCCTCTCCTCTTCTTTCTCTCTCCTCCTCTCCTCCCCTCTCCTCTCCTCTCTCCTCCTCTCTCTCCTCTCTCCTTCTCTCCCTCCTCCTCCCTCTCCACTCTCCTCTTCTCCTAATCCTATGTATTCCCTAATGGATGCTGACAAGGACAGATTGGTAAGACTAGGCTTTGGCCTAAAATCTTCATCCTTGAGTATTAAAGATGATCCAATCATCATCTCCCTCTCTCTCTCCTCTCACTTCCTCTCCTCCTCTCTCCAATCTCTCCATCTCTCCTCGCTCTCTCCTCTCTCTCCTCTCTCTCTCTCTCTCTCTCTCTCTCAATGATCTCTCTCCTGAATCTTTGAAATCATGTCTGCATCAAGGACTCTCCTCTTTCCTAAAATCTCTCCTCATCCTCCTCTTCTCCATCTCCTCCCTCTCTCGTTCCCTCTCCTCTCTCTCCTCCATCTCTCTCCTCTCTCTCTCTCTCTCTCTCATCTCCCCTCTCCTCTCTCCTCTCCTCTCCCCTCTCCACGTCCTCTCTCTCTCTCGTCCCTCTCGTCTCAGCTCCTCTCCTCTCTCTCTCTCTCCTCTCTCTCTTTCTGTTATATTTCTAGTTTTCTGCTTTCTGGTTTAAAGGTCACACGTATTGCACTTTGGGGCTCACAGGAAGACATAAACACAAAAAATAAACGTGCTTACAACACCACACACACACACACACACACACACACAACACACACACACACACACACACACACACACACACACACACACGAGTGAGCGCGCGCGCGTGCGCGCTAGAAAACAATTGATAATGGTAATAATGATAATAGTAACAGTGATAACGACAACAAGAACAACAGCAACAATTACATTATCATTAATAATAATAATAATAATAATAATAATAATAACAATAATGAATAATTTAATAATGATAACAATAATAATAACAGTTGTAACAATAATAATTATGAGAACAGTAATGATAATGATATTATAAACCATTATCATCATCATCTAATATATATGATAAAAACAATACCACTACTAAAACAATGGTAATTATGATAATAATAATGATAATAATAATAATAATCACCATCATCATAATCATAATCATGAAGATAATAACAATGATACTAATAGTAATGATAAAGATAATGATAATATTAATACAATGACAATAATCATAATGATAATAATAGCCAGCAGCAGCAGCAGCAGGATTACAACAATATTACGACTACGACTACGACTACGACTACTACTACTACTACTACTACTACTACTACTACTACTACTACTGCTGCTGTTGCTGTTGCTGCTGCTGCTGCTGCTGCTGCTGCTGCTGCTGCTGCTGCTGGCAGTTTGAATTTTCTTTTTTTTAATTTTAGGGACAGGGCGAACAAAATATATATATATATATTATATATTATATATAATATATATGATATATATATATATATTATATACATCAGAGAGAGAGAGAGAGAGAGAGAGAGAGCGAGAGAGAGAGAGAGAGATACGGATTGATAGATAAGAGGAGATAGGAGGAAAGTGTGTTTTGTCTCCCCCCTTCTCTCTCTCTCTCTCTCTCTCTCTCTCTCTCCTCTCTCTCTCTCTCTCTCTCTGTATGTGATTGTGTGAGTGCGTGCGTGCTTGCGCGCGCGCGCGCGCGCGCGTGTGTGTGTGCGTGCGTGTGTGTGTGTGCCGTGCGCTCGTGCGTACGTGCGTGCGTGCGCGCACGTGCGTGCGTTCGTGTGTGTGTGTGGTGTGTGTGTGTGTGTGTGCGTGCGTGCGTGCGTGCGGGGCGTGCATGCGTGCGGGCCGCGCGCACGCACGTGTGTGTGTGCGTGTGTGTGTGTGTGTGTATGAGCGCGTTTTGCAATGGCTTGTCACGCTAATTTCCATTTGACAGTGGCCATCGCGCTATGAAGGCACGTGCATTACGTGACTGCGAGCGGCACACTATGCTTGTGGTTCCCGGAATTATCAGTGGTTGTGAGGTATGCGGTTAGACAGAGACCCCCCAGAGAGACTGTGTGTGTGTGTGTGTGTGTGTGTGTGTGTGTTTTGTGTGTGTGTGTGTGTAGGGGAGGGGGGTTGCATGCGTGCGTACGTGTGTGTGGGTTGTGGGGTGTGTTTGTGTTTTGGTGTCGTGTGTGTGTGGCGTGCGCGCGTGGTTGCGTTGCGGCTTGGTGTTGTTGTGTGTTTTGTGTGGTGTTGTGTGTGGTGTGGTGTGTTGTGTGTGTGTGAGCGTGCGCGC
>JADBJO010031480.1:0-16704 GCA_016801955.1 Conus betulinus | reverse complement strand
ATCCGAAGAAAACAACAGAAGCCTACCTGTATGAATGATCAAGCTTCTACAAGCTTTCAGGGTGCATAAGCCAACTGTATTTTTTTCTTTTGTTTTATTCGCAATGATTATTCTCTCTCCTCTCTCTCTATATCTCTTCTCTCTCTCTCTCTCTCTCTCTATCCCTCTCTCTCTCCTCTCTGGAGGGGGGAGGCGGTGGGTTCTTGTCTTAACCAGGTTGTTACAGTGTGATATGGTGGCTAGTCTACCCTGGAGCGAGTGCTTCTTCGAGAATTCTGAAGCAGGGTTTAAGGGTTAAGAACGTTATGGTTGGTACCGTTTTTCCAGTCATTTCCTTATTCATTCACATCATTCATTTGTGTCTTTCGTTATTTAGAGTCCTTTTCTTTCTAAAATTATTTTCTTTTCAATCGTACTTTTTCGTCCTAATCCCCAGTCTGTCTTTTTTAACCTTTTTACTTTTTCTCTTTCATTTCCGTTATTAGGCTTCATCAAAAACTGACTTTCTGTGAAATGGTTACTGTGATAATGGGACTGGGAAATTGTCCCATATTTTGAGACGTAAGGAATTATACCATGGGATGATGAACAATATAACCAGTAGGGTTATATGTGTAATTGGTTCTTGCGCTTGTTTTTTTCCCTATCTACGCTTTAGTCTTCATTTCTCTCTTCTCTGCTTTGAAGATGATGAAGACAAAGCTAATATCTTGCATTATCCTGTTAACTGTGTTGTCTGTTTTTGTTGTGTATGCATTTTCGTCGACAGTTCACAAAATAGAACTGTCTGGACTTGTTGTTTCATTTGTTTTTTGCTGTTTTGTGTGTGTTTCTTTTGTTTACTGATAATATTTGTCAAGAAACTGACAAGCACAAAAGGAGTTGTGCCTCGCGTTGTTGTGTGCGTGTGTGTGGGTGTGTGTGTGTGTGTGTGGGTGTGTGTGCGAGTGTGCGTGTGTTGTGTGTGTGTGGTGTGGTTGAGTGTTTTTTACAACTGTCGTTTTCTTTCTTTTGTCTAATAATCAGCAAACCTGTCCGCCTGGTTTTTAAAAGTGTCTTTGTTCGTTAAATCATCTGCTCTTGTCTGTTCGTTATCTCGTCAACAATGTGGACAGTCTGAGATGTTTTCTGTAAAACACTAGCAATTGCCATTAAGATAATTTTTTTTTTTTTTTTTTTTTTTTTTTTTAGTTTTTCCTTTTTCCCCATACTGTGCACCTTGCTTGCTCGTCCGCTTTCTGTGATCCCCTTTTATTGTTTTCCTGTGTATTCCTTCTTTTCCTCAATCTTTTGACCTTTCCCGTCCTTGTGGATTTCTTCATCTTTCCTTTCTATTCATACCGCACACACACACACACACCACACACACACACCACACAAACACACACACACCATATGCACTTCACTCAACTCTCAACAACACACACCTCAACACACACGCCACACACACACACACAAACACACACATACACCTACACTCACACACAACACATCACCACACACACACAACAAACACAACACACACTCCACAAACACACACCTACACACACACACGACCACATTTCTCCCATCAAGCTACATCCGAAGTGGTTGTCGTTGATGATGATGTAACGGCAACCGGAGGGCCTACCGAGCATGGCGCCCGCTGGGCATAATGCTTAGCAACAGCAGCCATCTGGAATGTTTCCGGTCCCTCCACGCGGGGTCGTGCCAAGGTCGTTCCATGATGGTGACCCTGACCCTCATGCATGGTTAGCCCCGGGTGGCCAACCCCAGTACAGCCCCCAGCAGTATTGTTCACTGGCCACCATAGTCCAGGCCAGCTGAGTGGACTAGAAAACTCTAAACACTGCATTGCCAGAAACATCTAAATATGCGTTCCCAGGGAAGGAACTTGTTACAAGTTGAGACGTGACCACAATAGTGCAGTATTAGTATAACAAAGGCAGTTATTTGTTCATAGGTACAGATATGGTCCATGTGGGGATGGACAGGCCACAGTTGTTCGTCTCATGTACTGAAGGGGGTCCGACAAAACAGACCTGAACACAGGCTACGCGAATCAAGGTACGGTTGCTTGGTAGTGTGTTTATGACAGATGCAGTTCTCAGAAGGTCTGTGTGGGATTATGTTTTCATTTCAGAATTTTCAAAAACTAATAAAAGAATTACTTTTTTTTTAAAAGAAAGCATGCTGAAACGCAAACATCACATTGCGAAGCAGGATGTATTTTGAATAAGTTCCACATTATTTTCAAATTGTAATGGCTTGTAATAAGGCGACATCAGTTTGGTCAGCGAACATGCCTAGTAAGCCAAAACTCATGCATGATGTACAATCACTACAGCCCTATCATCAAATCTCAAAGAACATTGATCAGGCAGTATGCGCTTCAGTCCAGTTGAGGCTTCCGATTGAGATGGACGCCACATTTTGACATCAGACTTGACAACTCCTACCAAAGTCAATAGATGATCCATCATCTTGGAAGAATTCAGATGTTACATTTAACCTTTACAGGATGTTGTCAAAGTCATAGAAGATCCATAATCTTGAAGTATTAATGACGTTAAATCTAACTTTACTGGATGTATGAAGTCATAGATGATCCGTAATCTTGAAAGCATTCATGATGTTAAAATCTAACCTTTACTGGATGTTGCTTTTGATTACACAGTTCCTCATGATAAAGGTCACCCACGACCCATACAGTTGGCCTAGGCAGCTTTAAGTGCTGCTGCATGGGTTTACTGTGTGTCTCCCTCATCAGGTGATGTCATTTGCATGCGAACCCAAACACATCATAACCCCCTCAGGAGTGTATACCTTAACCTATGATGTAGGTCAACCAGACCCCTACTGAAAGAGCTGCCCTACCTGATTACCGATCTTTAAAGTGTGGGTGCTCCATAACCCACGTCATCCAAAGTTCATAGTTTCAATGAATCAAGTGATTATTTTTTTCCCTTTTCATGTATACACTAAATCATCAGACCAATAGCTTATTGAGCTGTGGACATATATCCCCAAATTTTGAATTGTTCAAGAGATACAGTGGTTTTCTGGGCCGCTTTTGTCGGGTCTGAACACGTGAGCCCCAGGATCCAGGAAGCAATGACCAGATCAGATGAGTGGAAAAGAAAAAAAAGTAGCTGTTGAAAAACTGATTTTAAGTCAGAAACAAATAGCATGGGCAGTTGAATCTGTCTTTAAAAGTCCTTAATTTGGGGGGGCCCCTTTTCAAGGCCTGAAAAGTTAAAAATCAGAATTTTGCTCATAGGTCCTTAAAAAAATGCTTAATGTTTTGTCACCGTCAATGATTTTGAATAAAGTCTGGTCTAAAATCTTGAGTCTATTTGAAAAAAAAAAAAAAAAGAGAGAGAGAGAAAACTCTTAGATGAAATTAAAAAAAAAGGTATGAAAGTATATGAAGTCAGAGTCAATATTGACCAACTAGCTTGCCAATAAGTCGTCTGCTACAGGTTAAAATACCCAAGATTGGCCTTCATGGAGTCTGCACATGTGAAAGAATGATCCTCTGTCTTGAAATTGAGACGCCCACATTCCAGGGAAATTTTTGTTTAAAATCCTTTGGCTGGCAAAAAGATGGAGACAAAAAACAAGGCCTTTTGCCGCATTCGCAAAAAAGTCCTAGTCAGGGAGTAAATTAAATTTGTGTCAGTATTCCATGATTATTTTTTCTCTAAATTTTCCTTGAAGTAAGTCCTTGAATTTCTTCTAAAAAGTGCTTGAAAAAGTTCCTTAAAAAGCCTTTCTTTAATGTTTTGTCAGGAAATCTGTGTGAAAACCTGTCAGCTATTTTTGTCTGTTCTTTCCATAGGGTTTATAAGAAAAAAAAAAATGTGTGGCATGTGTCTTCAGGATGCTGTGGACACGCATGGTCTCCTGCCATGGAAAGTGGAGACGGGTCAAAGTCCGGAAAAACTCTGGTGTGACCTTTTCATGATGGAATCCAGGAAAAGGAAGTACAAAGAACCCGTGGCCCTCAGAGCAGAATCACAGAGAAGCTGACGGAGGACCTGAGCAAGAACTGCCTGGAGGATTTCCATCGCCTGTTCCAGTTCCTGGAGTGGCAGGAACCGTCTGTGTGTGTGACAAACAAGGCACCGACATGTTCGCTCTGCACTTTGTGTTCAGGGACAGAGTTCAAGACAAGCTGGATCACTTTGGAAGGTCTTACAACAACCTGCCGGACGTTGATCAAAAGGTGGGGAGGTGCAGAGGGCTGCCAGTACCTCTGGAGATGCTCAACAAGGTGGCAGCCTTGCTCTTGCCTCTCAAGAAAGGGTGCCCATCGTCGGAAGAAATGAATGTACTGACACCTGAAGAATATGGTCGGCTTCAAGCAGGGCTTGGAACAAGCCAGGATAAGCTGGGATCGACCTCTACCTGTGGGCCAGAGAACAGGCCGAGGTCATGAGTCAGCAGAAAAAGCATGAACAGAGTGTGCATGAAGAGGACGTCAAACCAGAGGTTGTACAGAGTATGCATGATAACAGATAAGACATGAGAAAGAAATTGTACATCTAGCTTACCCTGATGATGGTTACTTTGGGGGGGCAGTGTTCAGTGGAGGAAAAACCATGGCATGCTATGTGTTTCCAGTGTGTGCTGATGCCCAGTGTTTTCTGAATACTTTATCAATGAGCAGTGTCGAAATTTTTCAGTTTGCTACAGTAAATTCCACTTGCAACATGCCCACTTCGAGCATCACGTTAGTTTTTACATGCATGCAACTGATTATGAATGAAAAAGAAAAATTGCCCTCTGATTTTGCCATATCCTCCAAATGTTCATGAGAGGGTAAGATGTACATGACATGAAATCATTAATTGGCTTGTAGTGGTAGCTGCAAACCATTTTGGGAGGGTGGCATGACTACTGAATGTACCACAGTACCTGGACTGCTGGCTCTTCTCTGCACAAGGTATTTATCCATGTATTGAAGATGTGTAAGGTGAGTAAATATTTGTGTGTGAAGAGAGAGGGACAGGATGTAAGAGTGGAAGTTGTTAGAAAGAATCATATTAAACTAGGCAATATTTCTGTGAACTGTTCTCTTGCATGTTTAGATTGTTTGTGTTTAGGTTTTTTTCCCCAATTTTGATGTTTAAGCAAATAAATGTAATATCAGAGTCAACTTACCTGTCATGCTTGCTGCATGTGATCACTGTGACTGGGAGTTACAAAGCACACTATCAGTCCAAACTGCATCACTACCAATGCACACACACAAACATTCACTGGAGTTTCTTAACTGGTCTGTGATCAAACCACAAGTCAATAAAGAAACAACAAATGCAATTATTAAAAAAAAAAACAACTCATGAAAATGTTATGCCATATAATCTTAGTTGAATATGTACAAAACTGCAAAATAGAACGCACAGACTCCTCCTCCAATTTAACACAGAGACAATTCTAACACATTCACCACATATGGAATGCCCAAGCACACGAACCATTTTTACAGCTCAGACCTGAGTAATATTCCGCACCTACCAAGTGCTACACTTCTGCCATAGCATGCTACGATTTGACTGATAATGTTACACTGCTCCACTTATAAAATGCTACACCAAAAAAAAAAAAAAAGGAAAAAGATAATTGTAAAAACTGTTTCATGAACTTGTGGCAGCTTAAATGGGAACAGACATGTAGATCTTTAGATTGTGTTCTTACTTTGTCAAAAACTTGCAAAGTTCTGAGAGGATGGGAAAAAATTTAGCAGAAAAATAATCGCTGAAGGTGATCATGATTTTGCCGTCTTATCCAATTGGCTTCCTTTGTCAGCCATTTTGATGTCTTTTAGGTCAAGTTGACACCCATGCAATAACTAGACAGATTTCCAACTTCCTAATCTACCACCGTACTGATGTGAACTGGGACTGGAAGTGCTCTTTTTTTATTGCATTATGAGAGCTATACTTGAAATATGAAATGCAACACTTGAAATGTCAAAAATGTTTTTGAACTTGAACTGTCAAAATGCTACACTTCAACTGTCAAAATGCTACACTCGGTGATTTCCAGGCCTTGGAAGCTCTGACATTCTATTTGAGAGAAAACAAACATTAATACCCTAGTCATTTCTAAATGGCTCTTTTTTCTGTGTGTATACAGTCCAGTACACTGTGTCCACAACAGAAAAACTACATGTTTTGATATAGACTGGTCCCAGAAACCTTATTTGGCTAACCTGAAGTTTGGTTTGTATGAATTTTGGCAAACCTGAATTGAAAAGGAAAAAAAAAAATACCAATGACTAGATTTGTACTGAGACTTCTGTATGAAACATGAAAAATTTTCAGCTTTTCAATCTATACAAAAAATTCTGGCATTGCTCTAGCAGTACAATAAACCATTTGAAAATCAGTGATCACCTTTTTTTCCCCCCCCTGGCAATGAATGGATGCGGTGTGAATATTTACTGCATAATCACCCGTGACATATAGAATGTGGACAGTCTTTAAATGCCATGGTGATTATTAAAAAAATGGAATGGGCTGCAGCAGCAAAAGACAAAAATAGCATTGTGAATGGCTGCAAGGCTATCTGCATTTGCTGGGACAAACGACAACAAGGTAGAAGATAGGGGAAATGGGGGGAGGAAAGAATGAGTCTGAAACACTGTACAGTCATCTGGTTTCAGATCACCTGCTAGAAAAAAATTGACCATGAACTACCTTTTTTTTTTCCAAATATTGTGGGTTTATATATGTATATATCTTCTTTCATATGATCTTATCATACTTCTAATCATAATGGAAGAAATTAAGTGTAGATGTGTGTGTGTGTGTGTTTGTGTGTGTGTGTTACCGTTCTAGTTGTGTATTTCTGAACTCTTCTGTGTGAGGAAAAACATCAGGTTTGGGTGGCCGGTGGCTGAAGATTCTCTTTCTCGTCCTGCCTTGGAGATGGCGACCTCTCGTTCCTCCCCTCCTCCTCCTCCTCCTTCCATGTCTCCAGTCTCCTTCCTCCTCTCCTCCTCTGCACCCTCTTTCTTTCTTCTGCTTCTTCTTCTTCTGTAGCTCCTTCCTCTGTGCCTCCTCCTCTGTCTTCGAGGATGAGGAGAGAGCCTCAGGTCGCTGCCGGACAGACCTGAAATTCGGAGGTGTCGCACACTCTTTGGCTGGTAGCTTCCAGCTCGTCAATCTCTTGCAGGATGTTCTGGAACAACCAGCAGATCTGCATCAATGTTTGTCACAAACTGTTCCGTCCCTGTTTGGGGAGGGGACGCCACTGGGAAACATAATGCTGTCAGTGGTGAAGGTGGTATCCTCAGGTGGAGAATGTTCACCTTGGCTTGCTTCAGGAGGGCTGGAACATTTTAGTGAAGGGCTGCTTGGTTTTAAGAGAGAAAAAAAAGTGACACAAAACCTGAAATACCTCTACCACTTTACCTATCTGATTATGTGTCATCTGATGGGCTAAACGACGGCAGTATTTATCACAACTGCCACACAGGCCCTACCCCCTTTTACACTCGCTCGCATCTTCTAAAAGGTGAAGAAACTCTGTGCTGTATTCTGTTGTGTGCCACTTGCTAAAAAACACATTCAACTAGAGTGCTGGGACTTACATAATGTCAAACATAAAAACACTTTACAGCACACTCCATAAAAATCTTGTTCAAAGAGGTTCACCTGGCACAATTTTCAAGTTGCTGAAAGAGATATTTTCATCTGAGATTTTATGGAGAAAATTATTTTTCTGCAATGGTTATACACTTTATCACAAACTTGATTTAAGAAGCTGCAGAATTTTTTCTCCGCTTTTTTTTTAAATTTAAACATCCACGTGGGAATGGACTCGGATGAGTTGCCAGCCTTGACCTGGCTCTTCACGGCTGGCTGGGCAAAAAGCAACATGCATGGAATCTTGTTACCCTCACATCATGAATATTTAGAGTACAGTGCTCAGCATACACAAACCTCAGCAGACTGTGCTCACAACAGCTCTTCATTTACACAGAAGTCGGTAATGCACACACCCTTACTGGCTTTAAAAGGAAACTTTTTGCATTTTTTGTTTCCCTGCCTGTATCATTTCTCCATCTTTGGTTAAAGTGCTGTTTAACAGGCAAGATGAGGATGACATGTGCATGTGGGTATACAGTCTGTACTGGGATCTTACCTGGACATCAGTCAGGTACTTCTCCGAATTCTCGTTCATCTTGTGCAATTTCTCTCGCATCCTTGCTAACATCCCCCTGCAATTAAAAAAAAAAAATTAAAGCATGGGGTAAGGGGAAGATTTTGCACCTGGTCACAACAAAAACAGGCGTATCAAACAAAACATGATCTGTAAACACTACAAAATGATTTTGGTTCATACACCATAACATCCTCTCTGTTCAACAGAGCAGCTGTTTATTTCTGTTTCAAGAACTGAAATTTGTGAGACATGCAAAGGTTGTTCCCTTCAGATCCCAGGGCTCATACAGTTGGAAAATGAAAGGTGAGTTACTGAGGCACACAGATCAACCAACGACAGTCGCATCGTTTGCTAACCTTGGTGACTTTCTTCTGTTTCTCCACGGCAGCTTTTCTGTTCCTCGCTTGGCTCCCACCACCTCTCCTGTCACTGCACGCACATCACAGAAATCAGCATCACTCCTGCACTAGTGACATCAGGCTGCACCATCAGGTTGACTCCTGGCCTTGTGCTTCAGACACCACCAAGGAAGATCAAATCTAAGGACCCTCGGTTCCACTCTTACAATACATGGGGCAGGAACTCTTTCTCCTCTCTACGGCACCTGAAGCGTTGGTCTGAGCGCTAGCCTTTCAGACAAGACAAATAAACCAAGGTCCTGAGTGCAGCATGCATTCCAGCTCATGGAAAAGAAGCCACAGAACTTAAAAGTTATTCTTGGAAAAATTCTGTTGAAAAAAGAAGAAAAACAAAAAACTTACTCTGATGGATAACCATTAAGGCAAGCTGACAGGTGTGGAGTTGGGTGGGGAGGGTGGTGTGTATGTGTGTGTGTGTGTGAGTATTACACCTGATTTTGATATATAAAATTTGCTACATGATAAAGCAATTTAACACTCAAGACAATCTGACATTAGGACCACAGAAGGTTCACTGAACGACTTAAATACGCTGTGCAGCAACTACATATCTGCAAAGTACATGTATAATGACACCACAGTCATTTCACAGTCATCGGCTTCTGTCACCTACACACCAAACCTTCTGTGAAGGCGCTACAACTCCAGACTGTGCAGACTCAGCCATCACAAAGCTTTCCTTCAGGATGGGGCTGTTCCAGCGCCGATGAGAGTCCCTCCTCTGTGGGAGAGCTGTATAGCGCTGATGAGTCTCCCTCTGTGGGAGAGCTGTATAGCGCTGATGAGTCTCCCTCCTGTGGGAGAGCTGTATATAGTGCCTGATGACCCTCCCTCTGTGGGAGAACTGTATAGCGCTGATGAGTCTCCCTCCTCTGTGGGAGAGCTGTATAGTGCTGATGAGTCTCCCTCTCTGTGGGAGAGCTGTATAGTGCTGATGAGTCTCCCTCCTCTGTGGGAGAGCTGTATAGCGCCGATGAGTCTCCCTCTGTGGGAGAGCTGTATAGTGCTGACCTCCTCTGTGGGAGCCTGTAGAGTGCTGATGAGTCCCTCCTCTGTGGGAGAGCTGTATAGTGCTGATGAGTCTCCCTCCTCTGTGGGAGCTGTATAGCGCCGATGAGTCTCCCTCCTCTCTGTGGGAGAGCTGTATAGTGCTGATGAGTCTCCTCCTCTGTGGGAGAGCTGTTGAGCGCTGATGATCTCCCTCCTCTGTGGGAGACCTGTATAGTGCCGATGAGTCTCCTCCTCTGTGGGAGAGCTGTAGAGCGCTGATGAGCCTCCCTCCTCTGTGGGAGAGCTGTGTAGTGCCGATGAGTCTCCCTCCTCTGTGGGAGAGCTGTATAGTGCTGATGAAAGTCCCTCCTCTGTGGTAGAGCTGTATAGCACCGATGAGCCTCCCTCTCTGTGGAGCTGTATAGTGCCGATAGTCTCCCTCCTCTGTGGGACAGCTGTATAGCGCCGATGACTCTCCCTCCTCTGTGGTAGAGCTGTACAGTGCTGATGAGTGACTCTCCTCTGTGGGAGAGCTGTATAGTGCCAATGAGTCTCCCTCCTCTGTGGGAGAGCTGTATAGTGCCGATGAGTCTCCCTCCTCTGTGAGAGAGCTGTATAGCGCCGATGAGTCTCCTCCTCTGTGGGAGAGCAGTGTACAGTGCTGATGAGTCTCTCCTCCCCTGTGGGAGAGCTGTAGAGCGCCGATGAGTCTCCCTCCTCTGTGGGAGAGCTGTAGAGCGCTGAAAGAGAAGCATCCATTGCTAAAAGACATCTGTTTTCCCCAGAAGGCTATCCTGTTCTCCCCCCCTAATTTGTATAATGGCCTAAAGTTTTGCCAAGTCTTCCTAGACTGATGGATTCATTGTCCTACACACACTTGTTTTCCTCTCCTATTCAGCAGTGATAAGTTTAGCATGCCAGAGAGGTGGATTCAAGAAAGACAAGAAGCAAAAAAATGATAGAATGTTTTGTGAAAAATGCGGACCATCATCAATACAGAAGGGTTTAGATTCCACAGAGCAGAGGAACATACCTGGATCATGTTGTTTTTCAATGAGCAGCTTCTCACAGTCTTCTCTGAAAACCAATAAAATGCAACACTTCATTATCATAAGATGGTTCTTGCTGACCCGAGCACACCACAGATTCATCACGCCGTATAATCTTGTATGATTCTAGTTTCTACAGACCTTTTATAGATTAAGCTTGTACAGATACTTCTAGTCACATGCATCCCATAGAAGGGGAAAACGCGCTCAACCGATCAAAAAAAACAAAAAGAACACACACCTTTTAGCTACCTGCTGGTTCAAAAAGCTGAACAATGTTAGGGTTCTCAGCAACCTGGTATGAACTCTTCTTTCAGATACTGAATAACAGGAATGCCGAGTAAATACACACATGAAATCAAAACACGAAATAACGTAAGATGATTATTCAGGTAACAATCTATCATCTGGAGATCTGAGATACCAGACTGGATTCCTTTGATTAAAACCTGAGAGACCCCGTTGACTTCCTTTGACTGGCATTTGTAACCTAAATCAGTGTTCTGTGTATGCTTACAGTTCCCATAAAATGCCACCCCGACTCTAAATGTCATTGAGCTCTACTGCTCATATGAGCATTGAAACACAGAACAGCTCAATCACATCTGAGCACTGCAACACAGAACAGCTCAGTCAAATGTTCACTGGTGAACATGGCTTTCCAAGATACTAACATCAACCTACAGTATGCACATGACTACTACTGTCATTCTGACGTGATCAAGTTCAGTCCTTTCCATTTTCCGTCATCTAATATGCTAGCCGACAGAAAGAAAGGACAACTGTTGCACACAGAACAAGACTCTTCGCTGGCTTTAGGTAGTGTCATTCCGTCTGAATTTTCAGCAATATACATCAGTGCAAAATGCTGTAATTTATTAACTAAATCTTGAAATAAATAAAAAAAAAAAAAAGGTGCAAAAGGAGAATACTTATGTCTGCACTCACACTTGGTTCTCCAGGTGTTTTTGCTTTTTTCTGCAGCAGCATTTAGGTCTTCTGAAATGAAAATGACGCCTCATCACCATTTCGCATATTTCAATGATCCACATTCTTCATTTCAGCATGAGAACAACGCCTTGCTTAAAGTGCTTGAACTCCTGCTGTCTCATTAGCAAATTGCCGGTCTTGGGGGTTGTGTATTCACAACTAAAACTACTGATTTGTGCATAATAGGAAGGAGCAGTATGCTTTTGAATGACTCACATGTGATCATGGGAATAAAGTGTGCATATGGACTACAATAGCAGATGAACAGTATTTTACCTCCATTAGGGCAGAAAAGAACAGTTGTGGATATGGTAACCCAACTGATCCCTAATCTTTTTGTGCCAGCTCTGAAATTGTTTTTCCTCAATGATGAAAAAACAAAAACAACATTAAGAACAACAAATTTGTTGCCTACAAATCTTCCGGTTTGAGCCACTCAACCTGAAGGAAAGATAATTTTTCATCTGTAATAGCTGAATTTCCTTTGTCTAAACTGACAGCAAATGGTGGTCTACTTGTCATTTACTAGGCCAGCCTGCTGCTACACCCACCCACATACATACAACGGAATGTTTGCTGCAGAAGTGCCACTTTTTTTCCATGAAGTAACGGAATCAAAGAAATGTAAAACCTGCAACCGCAAAGAATTAAAATCAGCAGAAAAAAAAAAAATCAGTCAATCTAAGGGTGCTGAATGTATTCCCTCCGTCATCTGGCAGAAGACACTGATGTCATGAGACCTCATAAAACATCTTTGTGAGACTAAGCGTGTGTAATCGCCATTTTGCCTGCGAAGTAAAAGGCAATATAGTGTCACTCTCAACCTTGCACATCAGAAGATGCAGGAAAGTGAAAGAGACTGAAAAAAAAACTACATGGAGAACAACTGGACTGGAGGTTCATGATACACCACTCAGCACAAAGTTGATGATACACCACTCAATGCAAAGTTGACGATACATCACTCAACACATAGTTTGATGATCACCACTCAACACAAAGTTGATGATACACCCACATCACAACAAAGTTGACGATACACCTCAATGCAAGCTTGTTGCGATACACCACTCGACACAATATGATGATACACCACTCAAACACAAAAGCTGACGATCACCACTCAAGCAAAGTTGCGATACAACCACTCGACAACAATGTTTTGATGACACCACTCGACACAAAGCTGACGATACCCACTCAACACATGTTTGACGATACACCACTCAACACAATGTTGACAATACCGCACTCAAACACCAAGTTTTGATACACCACTAACACAAGTTGATGATACACCCCTCAACACACAAAGTGATGATACACCCTCAACACAAAGTTTGATGACACACCACTCACACAAAGTTGACGATACACTCACTCAACACAAGTTGACGATACACCACTCAACACCACAAACGATACCACTCATGCACAAGTTGACGAGGACATCACTCAACACAAGTTGATGATACACCACTCAACACAAAGTGACGATACACCACTCAACACAAAGTTGATGATACACACCACTCAACGACAAAGTTGATGAAACCGTTACCACTCAACAACATGTTGTTTTGTACTGACACCACTCAACACAAAGTTGACAACACACCACTCAACACAAAGTTGACACCACTCAACCAAAGCTCAACGCGCAACGGCACTCTGGCATCAACTGGTGGCACCTTTGGCATGCAAGATCCAAACTTTTTCCAGAGGCAAGCTGAGGGAAGAGGACAGCAGAGGGAGGGCACACCTGCCACCCTTTCCCCTTCCACCCTCCCTAAAATTTCTGGGATTGTCACTTTCTCTCAGAGGGAGCCCTGGTTTGACTTAGCAACAGAAAAAAACATGAAAAAAGTGCATTTGGAGTGTCGGCTCTCATGCCTCATGTCATTCATCACAAAAGTTCTAAAAAAAAAATTTCAAACCAACCTATCCACCCTTTTGTTTTGCCAACGTTCTGTAACCACAACTATGCACTTTTTTCTTTCCTAACTGTAATACCAGGCCCAATAGTTATTTAAGGTGATGTCCACCTGCAATGACATCAGATGTATACGTTCTGCTTTAGTCTGACTTCAGCCATATATTAAACTGATGTTAACTGCTGTGTGGGCTTAATGATAGCTGATGTTACACACAAACTCAGAATTGCTTTCCAAGAAATTTGTACAAACTGCCTTACACAAAAAAAGTATAGTAAGAGAATCAAAGAAAGTAATTACTTCTCTTCTTCAGGCTCAATGCTAACATTTACACCTGAGCAAAACAGCCATAGGCCAACTCTAATGTCACTGCAAAAACATAAAGTGTTGCACACATTTGTAGTTTGATAGAACGCCACTGAGTAGTTAACCAATCAAACCTCCCCTGAACAATGCCGGAATCCTGTGACTATCGTTAGTATGACTGACTTTCTACGCTGTCATTATCACACACTCATCCCAGAAGAGTGTTGAGAGAGAAGGAGAGAATTCTGAAAATAAAATTCATTCTGAAATGAAGGACAGTAGTTCCTTCCCTTTACCTGAACACAGTCTTTCCCTCTCCGCCATCAGTTTTTCCATGGCAGCAAGGCGCTCCTGTGAACACATTAAAAACAAAACAAAAAACAGTTGAAAAGATTCTTTTTTAACAAAAAAGAACGAAAGGAAAGTAAAATGGTCTATAAGATGGACTGGTACTTTCAAGAACTTCAAGGGACTATTTTTCATGAACTTTTATCTCACCCATTCTTCTTCTGTTCTCTTTCTCTCAGACATTACTTGAACACACACACACACACACACACACACACACACACACACACACACACACACCACACACAGAGTCTTATTACAGTGTAAAAGTAAACTTCAAATAAACTGAGCATAAAATGAGAGGCTGACTCAACATGTAGCAGATACAAAGAGAACACTCTTAAAATAAAGGAAATTAAAAGTTCTAATTTACACCTTTCTGGAAGTGGCGGTACGTCTTCAGCAGTTAATTAGCTGCAAGCACTGAAAAAGCAGGTCAAAACTTGTTCTTTCCAATATTTTGCTTTTCTCCTGATTTTGTTTGTTTAGTATCAAGTTTGTTTTGTTGTGTTTCCTGTAAACACACCAAAAAAAAAAGAAAAAAGAAAACCTGTAAAACATAAAAACCAAAGAAAAGTGCAGGCGCATTATTATGAAGTCTGTGCAATTTCACCCACTAACCTGAGCTATTCTCTGTTGAACTAAATGGTATTTCTACCCCAGAGGCGCTCGAGTCACTTTGACTAGTTTGAGTCAGATCATCAACACGATGCCTTTTGTTATGCAAAAGACTCGGTGCCACTGCCACAGAGATGACTCACCTCAGCTTCTCGGACCGTGTCTTCTAAAGTCTTCTTCATCCGCGCATGGTCAGCCTCCAGCTCTAGCAGACTGCGACGAACAGAGTCACCATCCTCCTTCAGCAGACCATCATTGGGGCCCAGGTTTGCTGCAGAATACATCAACTTGGGTTTGCTGCCCTTCCCATGTCATATCATACCAGTTAGCAGGCTACTAACAGTCAATTTCATTGGTTTCATTTGAAGAGTAAGCAACCAACCCATTGGGTCTTCAAGCATCGAATCAGTGCTCCTTGGAAGTATGTCATTTTCACTTCAAGTCAATCAAACAGCAACAAAATAATCATTTTGACTTTTAAAACATTTATCATCAAGGAGAAAGCTCTATTAGATACAAAAAATAAAGTCACTGTTGGATTTAGGCTTTTAAGGAAAATTAAAAATTAAAAATGGTCAAAATCAGGTGTCCTGAGGGGATTTCAGCACTGTGACTGCAGTGTTTTACTAGGCACAGAGCAGAACAAGGGTCTGTGTTAATAGTGTTAACATACTATCATCCTGGAGGTATCAGTGTGGGATAAGATGTGTTCCTCCACCTTGTTCTCCTGGAATGATTACTCCCTCATATCACCTGAAGTGGGTGTTGACATTAAATATGACAGTAACAAAACACAAGGTAATCTGCTTATAGCCCAGAAGGAATAAATCAGGGCTGTCACTGTGTTGAAGTCAACTCACAAGTGATGAGACCAGCAACGCACAAACACACAACACACACACACACCCACACACACACACACACACCACCCACACACACACACACTCACACACACACACACATACATGCGTGCACACATATTGTCTGTGTACACACGTGTGTGTGCATGTGTGTGTATATGGTGTGTGTGTGTGTGTGTGTGTGTTTGTGTGTGTGTGTGTGTGTGCATGTACATGTGTGTTTTGTGTGTGTGTGCATGTACACACTCATTTTTGTGTGAGTGCATGCAAACCTTTGGTATGTGTGAGTGCAAGCGTTTGTGTGTATCACTGTATATGTATAATATGTAATGTATATATACATGCGGACATGAGTGTGATACAAAACAAGAAAATGGAATATTGTTGAATATTTTCAAGATGGGTACATGTATGCTAAGTAGTGAAATTTCCTCACAATGAACGTCAGGCCCAAACTTATAAATTTTGACTTTAAATGGTAATGGAGATAACGTTGATGTCATCAGTTCAGAAGACAAGAAAACTGGACTGAACATTCACATCAGGGAGGACAAAAGCATGGCAAAAAAGAATGAAACAGAAAAAAGCATAGGTGTTGTATGATGGGGGTGTTGAAGTGGCGACAGCAGTTTTTCTCATCAAAGGATTCTATATGGGGTTGGGGATACAGGTCAGATGCTTTCATCTTCCCAACTTTTCTAGATATGAGGAGCAAAAAAAAAAAAGGGGGGGTGGGGGGGGGGTGGGGGGTGTTACATCCAGCTGGCGCCTACTAGACACATGTGGTTTGTCTTCCTTTTCAGACTGGGCAATATTCAGGGTAGGTCCTGAGATCACAGTGACAAACAGTAGCCCCACAGTCTATACTCATTATGCCCTCATCCGTTACCATTAAACCTTTGTCTCAAAACATCAGTCCTCATTGACACAACAAATGCATTGCAAGTTCAGCCCTCTAGACAGACTGTGGCCGTTTTTGAGATGCTGCACGCTTTCATGATTCTGTCACCAA
>JADBJO010031479.1:7500-16704 GCA_016801955.1 Conus betulinus | reverse complement strand
AAATGAACAGACACACTACATGCATTGCAATAATGTTGGAAATGACAACTCGACTACGTATTAAAGTAAGAGAATATAAAGTTGTTTTAATGTCCTGGTCTAAGTGATTTAAGAACGAAATCTATCCAATCCAAGTATTTCGCATAGCCATGTTAAGTTCAGGTCCATTCTCTTTTTGTCTGCACGTAATGAGGACACACTACTGGATTTAGCTACGTATGTTTATGAGGTAAACAAGAGAATTCGGATCGTAATGTCTCCTGGCTCTTTATTTTCATATACGTGCACAATTTCATCATTTTATTTTGATATTATTATTCATGGTATATATTACATTTCACCATGACGTTTTGTCATTGATCTTAAAGTTTCGCATTCGCATCCGCATCCGCATCCGAGTTCGCATTCGTATTCGCATTCTCTCTCTCTCTCCTCTCTCTCTCTCTCTCTCTCTCTCTCTCTCTCTCCTCTCCTCTCTCTCTCTCTCTCTCTCTCTCCAGGATGCCGCATCACCAACAGTAAATATTCCTTCTCAGCTGTCTTCTACAGCCAGTACTGATGTCGCTGCTGCTGGTACTGCTGATGCTGCCAGGGCCGGCACTTGCTGCCGCTGTTACTATTGCTGTGCTGCTGCTGATAGTGCTGGTGCTGGTGCTGGTGCCAAGGCTGCTGCTGTTGCTGTTGATGCTTATACTGCTGCCCCAGCTTCTGCTGTTGCAGCTTCTATTGCTACTATTGATGATGCTGCTGTCTTGTTTTATTATACATGGGGCAGTGTCACAACGAGATATGTGTCTATCTTTCGTTGCTTTGTTGTGCTTTCCACTTTAAAGGTCTTAACCTCCATTGGCTTTCTTGGATTAGCTTGTTTTTAAATGACTATCGATCTTTACAAAATTGATGACATCACAAAATTGATCTCAGTACTAAAATCAGGTGTCTCTGTTTTATACATGACTCGTACCAACAGGGGAAGATCCACAAGGTCTTGGGATTCACCCCCTCCCAAAAGATCTTCCTAAATTGGTGGCATGTAAGGTATATCAGGGTACAATGTCTGTGTCTGAACGTGGGTGACAGCTCTGAAAAGGCCCTACGTGATGGGCTGGGCTACACTAACCACAGGAACTGAACTCAGCTGGAGATGTACAGGTGTGTGATATGACATTCGTGTTATCTGTTGTAAGGAAATGTGAGTTCTTAACTCCAATGTTTCATTTTAGCTTCCTTTTTGCTTTGTGCGTTCTTTTCTGGGTATCCTTTCATTTTGTCATTTTTTTTCCTTTTATTACTTTTTTCCTAGTCTAAAATTAGGATTTCCTGGGGTCCTTCCCCCCTTTTTTTTTCGCGCACACACACACACACACACACACACACACACACACACACACACACACACACACACAGATAGATAGATAGATAGACAGACAGACAGACAGACAGACAGACAGACAGACAGACAGATAGATAGATAGATAGATAGATAGATAGATAGATAGATAGATAGAGATAGATAGATAGATAGATAGATAGATAGATAGATAGATAGACAGACAGACAGACACACAGACAGATGTTTTGCCATTATTGTTTCTGTCCAGTTTGGGGATTATTGAGGTAGCATCTTTAGGCACGTTTTATTCTCCCTGGGCACGTGACCTACAGTCGGAAATTGAGATATGACGTCATCAGAGGAGAGCTGAGGGCCCGTGATCAGCTCGCTGTTGTCATTTTTCAGCACTCGACATTGGGCTGAGATGGAGCATACAGACAGGGCGAATCAGTTCACAGCTGTTCGATATGAAATAAGTACATCTGTCAAACCAATTGGATTGTTTACACCATTCACCCAACAATCCATGACTAGGATGGGGTTGTGTCAGATAAATGTTGCAGTGTACACTATAGACAAAAGTGGATGAGATGTTGAAACAAAGGAACAATGACAATTTCTTTTTTTTCAATGTTAAAATTGGATTCACTATGATGAACACAAACCTGGCAGTGTAAGTGTAATATCGGAGAGAGAGATGAGAGAGAGAGAGAGAGAGAGAGAGAGAGAGAGAGAGAGAGAGAGAGAGAGAGAGAGAGATGTTTCTGTTATGTACAAAACTTGGGTGTATCCTGTTTCTCCCGTATACAACCTTTACGCGGCCTACATCACTGAAATCCGTGCACACATAACGTGCGGCCAACGTACCCTAGTTTGGCAACAACACGTGATAATGACAAATTTCATTACAAAAAAAATGGCACTGTCAAGTCAGTCAGGTGTTCATGGCTCAGTATTGACGCGCATAGTTGTTAGATCCATGTATTCAAAGTGGTTCATTTGATGGAAGAATTGTTTTCACAAACCAAGGCGTTCTTCACCTGCAACGTCTTCATGAACACAGACTGAACACAACCTCCTCAATGCTTGGTTCAGACACTCAACTCACTTGGCAGCCTACTCAGATCCACTGGCATTTTTTTTATGGGAGAGGAAGACAAAAATGCCCTTTTTTTTAACTTTCATTCAGTCTACGAAGGAAAAAAAAATCAAACAAGCAGCCCCCACCCCCACTCCACCCTTACACACACACACATGCACTTAGATCAGACCAACAGAACGTGTAGAGTTCTGTTGTATATCCATCAGGTCCTGGGCTATTATGATTATTCATTTCTTAGGGCGCCTAGACATCCTCAGCTGTAACTGAACCATCTATAGATTTACTTCTTTTTTTTCTTTTTTTTTTAAAGATAGAATCTGTCCATCAGTAAAAGTCAAATGTATACATTGACAATGTTAGCCTCTTTAGATTTGCAAATGTGTTTGTGTGTTTAGTTATTCATTATCACTATTTCAGTTTTGTGTTTATTTTCATTTTAAATCCCATGTCATTGTTACCCCTCTTATCTTTCTCTCTATCTGTATTAAAAATTTACAGAGAGTTTTTGTAAGTCACACCAATAATTCAAACTGTCCCCCTTCCTTTAACTATTTTTCTTTTGTTCCAGCGATAATGCCACCTTTCTTTTTCATGGGAGTTCGAAGAATTTTCTTTCTCTGAAAGTTACTGTCCATGGTCATTTAAAAAGAAAACAACTGACCATTGATTTGAAATTGTAGCATCTCTTTTTTGCTATGGTATCTGTGAAGAACCGTTTTTTTTTTTTTTTTTTTTTTTTTTTTTTTTTTTTTTTTTTTTTTTGTCCGATCATCACAGGTTTTGCAGCAACCCCGCTTACCGGAACTTGTTCACCGGAAAACCGGTTGGTTTGGTTAGCTGACTGCTGCTCACCTGAGCACCGTATAAGCCAGGTGAGTATAAGCAAGCGATTAGTCTCTGCAGTGAATTCCGGCCTTGGTGCATCTTTCCAGTCCAGCTGAAGAGGGATTCCAGTGCAGTTTTTGTGACAGTCAGGTATGTCGTGTTAGTAGCAAATTTCAGAGTCTTAATCGAAATCGTTTCTCCCCACGGTTAGGCGTCTGTAATTTCTTCAGCGACTAAGTGAAGGTTTTTCTTTTGTTTGAAAACAATATGTCCTTGCTATGTCTTTTAACTCGCTAGGATGTTAAGAGAAAATTATTGTTTAACTTCCTTTCGGATAGAAAGAAGAAGAAACAGGCTGTTTAAAAGTGATCGAAATAGGACATGATTCATGCTATGTTATTGTTTCGTGGGGGAAAAAGTTGTTGTGAACTCCGGAAGTGAGCGATAGAAACTTTTATGTATTCATAGTGTTCCCGATTATATTCTGATTTATGCTGTGGCATGCCGAACGGAAATCTTGTGATGCGTTCTAGATTTTGATGTGGAGAGCTAAATGAAGAACCTTTCAATATGTATTTATTAGTGATGAATAACCTTTTCAATATGTATTTATTAGTGATGAATTACCTTTCCAATATGTATTTATTAGTGATGAATAACCTTTCCAATATGCATTTACTAGTGATGAATAGGAATGTATGGAGATCATTCTGATACTATTTAAACTGTCTTTGATATATGCCCTCATATGATAAATGTGAATGTATTGAAAGCATGCTGATAACTATTCAAAACTAGCATATGCTATGTTATGTTATGTCATGTTATGTTACGTATAGTGAATATCTACTGAGTGCTAAACAAGAATGCGCAGAGATCGTGTTACGTATATGTAATTTTGTTTTGATAATAATGAATAGTTGCTTTGATAAAAAAATGTTTGAAAAAAAATGAACGGAAAATGCTTTTGAGATGTAGTGATTTGTGAAATGATCACAATCTTGTGTCTTTATGAGCGAGATGAAAAGAAAGCATTAATACATTGATTACATTCTCCTTCACTGTGGAAAAGGTCTATATGGGAATCTCTAATCATACTTTTGTTCATTATTGAAAAGTTCTATTGGAAATCTTTAGTTACACTATTGTTCATTGTGAAAAATGTCTGTGTGGTAATCGTCCCGCGCTAATGCGAAAAATTATGATCTTGAAAGACAATGTCTCAATGTGTTGAATTTATGAGATTATAATTTTGAAGGAAGTAAATGTTTCGTTATGTTGAGACTTTGTCGATTTGGCTGCGGGTAATTTTCACCGGTTCTGATTAAAAAAAAAAAAACATGAGCCGTTGTTAACTACGAATGTGATAAAAACTATGGATAGTAGGCTAGATAGTCAAGGTAGTTTTTCTTCAATTTCCCCAGGTTGAGAGTTCAGCCCTGGTGTCCCTGGGAACTGACTGTCACTACTACGGGTCTGGGGCCTAGTTGATATGAGCCCATTCTCCACGTGCCCTGGGGTGGAGACGTTGGTGAGTGCAAACAGCGACCTGAAGAGGCAGCTGAGCCGGCGCCACTTCAGTGTTTGAAGTCGCCGCTTGGGGTCATGGGACCCAAGCCCTGTTTTTCCAGCTGTGCTAGCGCTGGTCCTGCCCAGCCAGAACCACCGCCTTTGATTGTCAACGACCTGCAATGCCAGAGTCGACCTTACGCGTCGTGAGAAGCTCCGATTCGTGGTGACAGAGCCACAGCTCATGTGAGTGGAGGCCGGTGCCTCAGTGCAGTAAAGCACTGCTTTAGTGGTGAATGTGTTGAGCCACAGCTCGTGTGTAGGAAGTTGTCGCTCCCATGCTGGACAGAGTCGTCGTTGTGTCGTCGCGTCGTCCCTCGTAAGTTACTTCCCCTACTGACCGTCACCGTGTCGCCGCGTCGTCTCTATCCCTGCTTGCGTGGAGCTGCCCTTCCTCGCTGCAGCCTTTTGTGTGGAGACTAGTGACAGTCGTTGGACTTTAAAGTCAGGCCAGCTAGTGCCTGTGATAACTTGTTGTGAGCAGTACATGTGTGTTTAGTATTGTACGCCCACAGCTGGGGTGTGCTCCATGCTTGTTGTTGTGTTTTGTATGTGTTGGATGGCCTGGGCGGCCTAAGAAAAAAGGAAAAAGAATTGAGATTGTGTTGCCTGAGTGTCTGTGTTCGGGTGAATGTGTGTGTGTGTGTGTGTGTGTGTGTGTGTGTGTGTGTGTGTGTGTGTTAGGAAAGCTCAAACACTCATCCATTTTTCTGACACGGTCGGACATACAGACAACACGCACCAAGACCCATCCGTAAGAGTATGTTTATTGTCTTTATCGTAGACCACCAAACAATTGACTTTAGATTCGATCTGTTTCTTAATGTTGTCCACTATACTTTATCTCTTCAAAAAAGAGTTATATAATTTCTAATAGCAAAATGATCAGAACGGTACACAGGTTTTATCGCTGTCACTCTTAATCTTTAACGCCAAATGATCCCAGATGAAGAAACAGTCTGGTCGGTCCTGCTAGGCAGAAACTGAACCTCTGCCATGCCAACTTCATGTTATCGGGGTTCAGTTCTCGCCGAACTTCTACAAGATTATATGTTTCCATGATGTTACACGTACACTACAGAGCAGTTACGTAATTAACCTGTTTCTGCATCTTCTTGAATATTTAATACAACATTCGAGTCTTACCTATCAAATATGCGCTCATTGTCTCGGTCAACTATTTCATGCATGATTACAAAAAAAAAAAAAAAAAAAAAAAAAAAAAAAAAAAAAAAAAGTGTAGTCACAGTCACGTGTACCATGTACATTCACCAACATCGTGCGTTTACCAAGTAATTCAATGTTCTAAGTTCTCATCGTTTGAATTGCGCATGATTCATTACTTTAATGTTGCGTGTAAGCTGTCGTAATTGACCACGTATAATGTTTTGAACTTAGCGGGGAAGTCAGCCTGACGTGCAGTCACAAATGTACAGTCCACTGAATTTTTAAGAGAGAGAGAGAGAGAGAGAGAGAGAGAGAGAGAGAGAGAGAGAGAGAGAGAGAGAGATTTTACGACTAACGACCATTGAACAAGACGAAATGTTCAATACTATAAAACCAACTGATGTTTAAACCTGGAATCTTTCTAATGGATTGATAAACACGAGTAGTACCAGTTTGCTTTGTTTTCACTTCATAGAAACACATACGAGAGACTGTGGATGTGTAAGTATTTATCAAGAATTGAATTGAAAAAAAAGTTTATGTTACTAAACGGTTTCTAGAGCTATGGACACGAATCGCTTAAAACAAACAACAAAACTTTGAGTTGAAAAACACACACCCGCCGAAGACAACAAACAAACAAATAAACAACAACAATAACAAACACACACACACACACACACACACACACACACACACACACACACACACACACACTAAAAACCTACGGGGAAGTAACTAAAAAAAAACAGATTAAAAGCAATTGTTTCCAACTTTCAAAACTGTTTCGATTGCTTGTGTGTATGCGTGCGTGCGTGCGTGTGTGCGAGCGCGTGTGTGCGTGCGTGCGTGCGTGCGTGCTCGCGCGCGGGCGCGTGTGTGTGTGCGTGTGTGTGTCTCTTTCCCTCTCTCTTTTCCTCTCCTCTCTCTCTCCTCTCTCTCCTCTCTCTCTCTCTCTCTCTCTCTCTCTCTCTCTCTCTCTCCTCTCTCTCTCTCTCTCTCTCTCTGTCTCTGACTGTAATGCGTACATGGATGTTTATGTGCGTGCATGCTTGTGTGTGAGTGTGCGTACTTGCATTCGTAAGTGTGCGTGCGTGTGTGCGTGCATGCGTGTGTTTGGGTGTGTGCATGCGTAAGTGCGCGCGCGCGCGCGCGCGCGCGCGTGTGTGTGTGTGTGTGTGAAGAACAAGAACATATTTTATTGGCATATTAAAACCAGACATTCGATTAAACTAATTCCAACGTCGTTACACTTTGCAACATAACATAAATAGCAGAACGGAAAGGCATAGAGTGCATCAGGGCCTGATCAGATTTTCTATCTCCGAAGAAAAAAACACGACAGGTTATACTGGGCAAGTACAGGTCGGAAGCAGTCCAATAACAAGAGATCCAACAGTTTCGTCATTTTAGTATGTGGTGGACAATCTGTTTTTTTGTTATCCTTGTCATTAGGTCATAACGTTGTCGGTCAAATAATTTGCAGTCATCCAGAAAATGTAGTTCGTCCTCAACAGCGTGGCATGTCGTGCATGATCTGTTTTTCTCTGTCAGTGTTGGTATAACGACCCCTCTCAATCTGGGGTTCATGGGCGCTTATTCGCAATCTGACTAGTGCCCGTCTGCACTCTGTGTCAACGTGTTGCTCCAACGTGTTGCTTCGGTAGCAAGTATGGCATAAACTTTCAGCTTGGTGTGCTTTCGTTCTTCTTTTGTTTCTTCCAGAAGTCAAGATAAAACGTTTCCAGCTTCGATTGAATATAAACTTCAGGCGAGTTACACTTAATGTACCCTGACTTTCCCAGACATGCTCTAATCCTATCGTTGACAAGGTTTTCGTATAAACTTCGTCCATTTAGTTTCTTCCGTGTCCAGAGAGATCATTGACTGATAAATCTGCTGTTGATAAGAGTCCTGGTCTGACCCTAATATGTGTATCCAGAATGCGATAATCAGGGTCATCACTTTAAAAGTAATTGATAAATGTTAGAGTAAAACGTCCTAAAATTAGAATTTCTACACTATTGTGTAATGGCCTACACTTTTGGGTGCTTGTAATACTTTCCCCTTTTTTCCGAGGTTTGTATGACGTTGAGAGAAAAAACTGCGAGCCTGCGAGCAGCCGGGGGGCCCCTCGCGAGGGATGCAGGCTGTTTCAGGCACTGACCATTGGCCCTTTCAACTACCCGGTGTCCCTTGCAGGCCCTTATAAGTGCTTGTGCGCGTGACAGTTTGGCGCTTTTGTAACACGAGAAGGAACATGTAACAGAGAAGAGATAGAAGCTATGCGACAATCATTGTGTAGGCCATTACACAACAGTGTTGAAATTCTAATTTTTTGACGTTTTACTCTAAAACTTATCAATTTCTACACCATTTGTGTGTAATGGCCTACACTTTTGGGTGATTGTTTGATAGTCGCATAGATTCCATGAGAGAGAGAGAGAGAGAGAGAGAGAGAGAGAGAGAGAGAGAGAGAGAGAGAGAGAGAGAGAGAGAGAGAGCAGAATACTGAAGGCGCAGTATGTCTACCAAAGGCATCAACCCATTAGTTCATGTATATACAGACTTTATATACCGATTATATACACAAAGGCATAGTAAAATGGTAAGGATATGCGTAGATGAGTACGGACAATTCCTTTCCCTATCCCGAGAGCATATTGTCTGTACTTGTACCTGTACGTAGTTCCGTATGTGCAAGTCTTTATGAGTCTATGCACGCATGCAAGCAGGTCACATAAGGTCACATTCCTGGCAGTATCTTGAGGCTTAGAGAGGTAGCACTGCGTCTTGAATTGCAAGAAATTCCGCGCGAGCCACTGATTCACGTGGTAGAATACGCACGCAGTGTCTTAGGGGTGTGTCCCGCCTCGACCAGTCAGCAGTGTTCATGATGGTCTGTTATAGCACGTCATGTAACAATGCACAGCTGGTGGCTGTAGCACGTGTTGACCCTGGTGAAACGATCACACCGGCGTCCGTTAGTACGTGAACCATCCACCGCCTGACTATGGCTAACTTCACCGGTTTGTAGGTGAAAGGGGACACAATCAGCTGTGTCCCTTGCCGTTGTCCTTCTGTTCTCCTTATGTACTCCCGCACATATGTAACTGGACACAGCCTCTTATCCTCACACATACACTTGGATTCACAGATGGGGGGGGGGGGGGGGGGGGGCACGAGGTGAAGGCCTATCCGTTTTTAA
>JADBJO010031479.1:0-2500 GCA_016801955.1 Conus betulinus | reverse complement strand
ACGTGGACAAACGAATCACAAGACAAAATACGACGACTTTCGACCTCTTAGGTTTTTTCAGGCAAGGTACAGAACACTCCGGACGACGAAAATGAACGAGCAATCACTTGTCTTGAATCACTTCAGTGCAAAATAGGCGTTTTATGGAAACGAGACTGTCGGAAGGGAGATAATGTGTGAGTCAAGGCAAGTAATGATGATTATTATGTTACTGATGGGAATACTAATAATGGTAATAATGATGATCAAAATATTGAAAAAAAAAAATAAGGACAGTATTAATACCACTTTTGGTGATATTATGGCAGTTGTAGTATGGGAGAAAGGAGAGAATGAGTTAGATGATTCTTAAACAGCATGGTTGCCGTGGCAACAGTCTTAGTGGCAATGGCGATGATAATGTTAATGGTAATGATGGTAGTATCAATACTAACAATCGTATTACGATGATAATGCTAACAACTATAGTGAAGGTAATGGTTATATAATGGTACTGATATCAAAGCATGATACAGAAAGATATATATATATATATATATATATATATATATATATATATATATATATATATATATATATATATATATATATATATATTAAATGCATTAATACTATTAATAAAATAATGATGATGACGATGATAATAATGATAATAATAATGTATACTACTACTACTACTACTACTACTACTACTACTACTACTACTACTACTGATAATAATAGAATAAATAAACAAAAAAAAACAACAAGAATATTGATAACAGTAATAACAAAAATGGTTCGAATGCTAATAATCGGGGGAAAAAAAAAAAAGGGGGGGGGGGGGGGGGGGGGGGGGAGGAAGACGAAAAAAAGAGACATGGAAAGTATGAATCATGGGAAGGGCTGAATCTAACAGGTATATCAATAATTATGATATGTATATTAGTAGTTTTGATAATAATTGTGATAGTAGCCATATAGTAATGATAGTAATGGTATAGGAGGCTGATGGGATTCCTGCATAAGGCGCTCCAAGTCGTCACTCTGTGATTGCCACCAAAGTGCCAGGACTTTGACATGACTGGCGTTGTGTTCGGTGTGGTTGAAGTGTAGAGCGGCTGGTTTAGGCCGATGGTGGCGGATGTCATCCAGGTGTGCAGAGATGCGTCTCTCAAGTGTGGGAGATGTCTCACCTACATAGATCTTACCACTCAGGTGACAGTGGATGGTGTACACAAAATTGTGGCTCTGACAGGAAAGAGAAAATAAAAAAAGCCCACTTTCATAACTGTTACGATTGGCATATTTACTACCAATACTATCATTAATATAATTATTATTCTTTACAATATTTCTGACATTCTAGCTTATCACTTTTCCAGCTTCATATAGCAGCACTATCATTACTGTATGGTTACAATCCCAGTTATTATCAAAACTACTACAATCCATATCATAATCATTAATATACCTATTAGATTCCATCCTGTGCCTCTGTGACTTTGTGTCGAAAACATCGAAGATTAAAGGAATTACTGCGACTGGGCACTGGCATTCTTCACTTTCGAACTTTTCAGGAGAATGGCCTTTTCAACCATCGATCCTTTTTGTAGATGCATTCTTCGCGCGAATTTCAAAACGTCAAATACCATGAACTATCATGGACACGCGCGCGCATCTGTGTGGGGTGTGTGTGGATTACACACTATCTCTCTCTATCTATCTATCTATCTATCTCTCTCTCTATATATATATATATATATATATATATATATATATATATATATATATAGATAGATAGAGAGAGAGAGAGAGAGAGAAGAGAGAGAGAGAGAGAGAGAGCATTGCATTTCCCGCCCCACTTCTCTCTCTCTCTCTCTCTCTCTCTCTCTCTCTCTCTCTCTCTCTCTCTCTCTCTCTCAAAGAAGGTCGTAAAGAAGGTCTAGAATACACGGGGAATTAGAAAAAAAAGTGTCCTTTTAATAGAACGAATTTTTTTCTATCGGTAAACTGTAACATGCGCATCTTCCTTTCTATAGCTCCCGTGTGCGTTACCCTTGCCGCATAAGTTTTTAACCCTTTAAATCGACTGGGACACAAAATATCTCAAACCATATATACTAGTGGTAGAGAAAGGTGGTGGTGGGTGGTGGTGAAGTTGTTGAAAAAAAATTAACTCTCTCTCTCTCTCTCTCTCTCTCTCTCTCTCTCTCTCTCTCTCTCTCTCTCTCTCTCTCTCTCTCCACACACACACACACACCACACACACACACACACACACACACACACACACACACACACACACACCCAACACACACACACACACACACACACACGCATACACACACATTTATTTATTTATTTATTTGTATTCTAGAACACGGGAAAAAAAAGACATGTGTCTTTTTTAGTAGAATGAATGATTTTTCTATACGTTAATTGTAACTTGCATGTTTTCAATTCGACAAGTCCCATGTGTGTCTTACTCTGTTGCATACGTTCGGAATCCTCTTCAATC
>JADBJO010031477.1:15000-16705 GCA_016801955.1 Conus betulinus | reverse complement strand
GTCTTCAACAAGGTCGATTGGCCACACTAAATCAGTCTTCAAACAAGGTCAATTGGCCACACTAAATCAGTCTTCAACAAGGTCGTTTGGCCACACCAAATCAGTCTTCAACAAGGTCGATTGGCCTTAGTGAATCAGTCTTCAACAAGGTTGGTAGACCTTACTGAATCAGTCTTCAGCAAGGTCAATTGGCCTTACTAAATCAGTCTTCAACAAGGTCGTTTGGCCACACCAAATCAGTCTTCAACAAGGTCGATTGGCCTTAGTGAATCAGTCTTCAACAAGGTTGGTAGACCTAACTGAATCAGTCTTCAGCAAGGTCAATTGGCCTTACTAAATCAGTCTTCAACAAGGTCGATTGGCCACACCAAATCAGTCTTCAGCAAAGTCGATTGGTCTTACTAAATCAGTCTTCAACAAGGTCAATTGGCCTTTCTAAATCAGTCTTCAACAAGGTGGATTGGCCTTACTGAATGAGTCTTCAGCAAGGTTGATTGGTGTTACTAAATCAGTCTTCAGCAAGGTCGATTGGCAACACTGAATCAATCTCCAACAAGGTCGATTGGCCTTACTAAATCAGTCTTCAACAAGGTTGATTGCCCTTACTAAATCAGTCTTCAGCAAGGTCGATTGGCCTTAGTGAATCAGTCTTCAACAAGGTTGATTGGCCTTACTAAATCAGCATCAGTCTTCAACAAGGTCAGTTGGCTTACTAGATCAGTCTTCAACATGATCGATTGGCCTTACTAAATCAGCCTTCAGCAAGGACGATTGGCCTTACTAAATCAATCTTCAACAAGGTCGATTGGCCTTAGTGAATCAGTCTTCAACAAGGTCGATTGGCCTTACTAAATCAGCCTTCAACGAGGTCGATTGGCCTTACTGAATCAGTCTTCCAGGGGAAGACAGGGGGGGAAAAAAATGGCGGACTGACAACATTGCAGAATGGACATGGAAACCACTTGCAGTCACCCTGACCTTGGCAAACACCTGACAGAGCTGGAGGAAGTAGGTGAACAGTTCTTCAGTGGGGTGCCCCAGTGACTGATCAGAGAGTTGAGAGAGAGAGAGAGAGAGAGAGAGAGAGAGAGAGAAAGAGAGAGAGAGAGAGAGAGAGTTTTGAAAGACATTAGCATCATCGTCTATGCCATTCGGCTTCATGGGTTCTTAACTATTTCAGCCAAGACCCAGAGCGAAAGGCCAAGAAAGCAAGAAAGAAATCCAAGGAAAAGGGAAAAGACTCCTGACAGATTGGCATTGGTAAGAGTTACTTTTACTTTTGGGGAAAAGGGAAGAGGGAGTGTGGGGGATTAAGGGGTGTGATGGGGCATGTGTGGGGGGTAGGGTGGGAGTGGGGAGGGTGGGAGTTCTTGTTTTGTGTTGTGTACTAATCCTTTGAGTGTATTGCATGTTTGTGCTGACTTTTGCTTGTTGAATTGAGATTTTGTATTGAGCAAGTGATGTTTTCGTGAACAGTGTGCCTACATGACATTTTTCATTTTTTCATCAGAGCAAAAGAGAGAATGCTGCACTCCATGCTTTTGAGGCCTGGGCAGCTCTGGACAGCAGAACACTTTAGGGACAATAGCAACTTGGGCAATCTTGTCACAGACCACTTCTCACAATCATGACAGGTGCCATGTTAGATGTAGTAAAAGCCAACAGTTGTGCAACAGTGTATGATGCACCTCCCTTTGTATCAAAG
>JADBJO010031477.1:0-10000 GCA_016801955.1 Conus betulinus | reverse complement strand
TGTGTCTCAGATTCCAAGAAGAGCTTCACATGAAAAAACAGCTCAAGCAGGAAAGAACTGCTTGATGGCGTTCTTTGAAAAGGAACGCTCAGTGTGAAATTTTCAACGTACAGAGGTGCGTGTAGAAGGCTTGAATGAAGAGAAAATTGTCGGCTGTTTCATACTTTCAGTTAGAATGCCTCCCACAATTCACTGTGGCTTCAGCTTTCTCGCAAACAAACAGCTTGCTCCACATAATAGTTTTTTTTATGGACTGTTCAGCATGCTAAGGGCTGCAGTTTCCAGCATTATGTATTGATGGGATGCTTGCTTGTCCAAGTGCTTGGGCAAAGTACATTTAACTTTGCTGAAGTGATGATCAAGTCCATGTGGCAATACAGTATGTGTGTACAACTCGCCTAGAGTACATAACCCTGCTGTCCGCTCTAGTAATCTCTCAGATCTCTTATTGCATTGTCCATTACACAGTTCAGCCTTTTCTGTGTTGTGTGTGTGTGTGTGATGTATTTTTTATTTTTCTTTACTTGACTTTTTACTCTTTTTTTTATTTTTCAAATCTTAGTTTGATAAATAAACCATATTTCTGACATCCTGAGCATATGCTGTAAGGATGTTTGAGAGTTTGGCTGTTATGTGATGATTTGCTGGAGATGATTATGTGTTGGTAGGGGTTTTTGTTGTTGTTTTTTTTTTGTGACATGACTTTTGTACATGATAAGAGCCTTGGAAAGGGCCCTGTATGGTCCGCACACACACACACACACACACACACACACACACACACACACACACACACACACACACACACACAGCATGCAAGCACACATACGCACACACATATATACACATATGCACACACACGCATGTAACACACACACACACACACACACACTCTCTCTCTCTCTCTCTCTCTCTCTCTCTCTCTCTCTCTCTCACACACACACACACACACACACACACACACACACACACACACACACACACACACACACACACACACACACTCACACAAAATCATGTACACACACAATCATATGGACACAGCTTTAAATTGGTTTATCAATTTTAAGATGCCTTTTAGAAGATGCTATAATTCATGGGATTAATGCAATGTTTAGATATACTATTTGACATTAAGTCCCATCTTTTATGCGAAACTAGAATTTTCAAGACAAGTTTTTTTTTCTTTTTTTTTTTTTTTTTTTTTTTTTTTTTTTTTTTCAGAAATCTACTTTTTGATGGACTTTATTTTAGAAGTCAACTATTTTAAAGGTCTAAATTATTCTATGTGATGCCAGAATCTATGTGAAAACAAACTTGGTTTATGAAAATAGAGGATAGAGGGTTTATGAAAATAAGAATGACTTGCTGGTTGTTTAACTGATTGGTGAACCCATATCATATATTGGGAAGTATCACACACACGCACGCACGCACGCACGCACGCACATATCAAATAGTATTATTATCAGTTTCTAGCACATGTGTAATCATAACCTTGCAGTAAAGTTACTGTGCACATGTTCCACAGTTGTATGAAAAGCCCTTGGACCAGCTAGTCCAGCAGTGCAAGAAAGACAACTCTGCATGGACAGATGAATTGACTGTAGAGATTACCCTCCCTTGCCCATTCTGTAAACAAGATGTGATGTGCGGAAAAGAAAGAGGAATTTTTTTAATCAGCAAAGAAAGAAAAAATGTATTATAGAAATCTTCCTTAAGTGGAAGGTAATCACATATGTGTTGTCCAGTAAACTTACTGTTTAGCACATGGAATGAAATATTGATGAACCTGAATTCAGAGGGTGGCGTCCAGTCAGTTGCCAGTACAGATCATGACATGGACTGTCTGTACGGCAGGGTGTCAGGCTGTGGCATGGACTGTGTCTGTATGGCAGGGTGTCAGGCTGTGGCATGGACTGTGTACGGCAGGGTGTCAGTACAGATCATGGCATGGACTATCTGTACGGCAGGGTGTCAGGCTGTGGCATGGACTGTGTACGGCAGGGTGTCAGTACAGATCATGGCATGGACTGTGTCTGTACGGCAGGGTGTCAGGCTGTGGCATGGACTGTGTCTGTACGGCAGGGTGCCAGGCTGTGGCATGGACTGTGTCTGTACAGCAGGGTGTCAGGTCATGGCATGGACTGTCTGTACAGCAGGGTGTCAGGTCATGGCATGGACTGTGTCTGTACGGCAGGGTGTCAGGCCATGGCATGGACTGTGTCTGTACGGCAGGGTGTCAGGCTGTGGCATGGACTGTCTGTACGGCAGGGTGTCAGGCCATGGCATGGACTGTGTCTGTACGGCAGGGTGTCAGACTGTGGCATGGACTGTGTCTGTACGGCAGGGTGTCAGGTCATGGCATGGACTGTGTCTGTACGGCAGGGTGTCAGGCCATGGCATGGACTGTGTCTGTACGGCAGGGTGTCAGGCTGTGGCATGGACTGTGTCTGTACGGCAGGGTGTCAGGCCATGGCATGGACTGTGTCTGTACGGCAGGGTGTCAGGCCATGGCGTGGACTGTCTGTATGGCAGGGTGTCAGGCCATGGCATGGACTGTCTGTATGGCAGGGTCAGGCCATGGCATGGACTGTCTGTACGGCAGGGTGTCAGGCCATGGCATGGACTGTCTGTACGGCAGGGTGTCAGGTCATGGCATGGACTGTGTCTGTACAGCAGGGTGTCAGGCCATGGCATGGACTGTGTCTGTACGGCAGGGTGTCAGGTCATGGCATGGACTGTGTCTGTACGGCAGGGTGCCAGGCTGTGGCATGGACTGTCTGTACAGCAGGGTGTCAGGTCATGGCATGGACTGTCTGTACGGCAGGGTGTCAGGCTGTGGCATGGACTGTCTGTACGGCAGGGTGCCAGGCTGTGGCATGGACTGTCTGTACGGCAGGGTGTCAGGTCATGGCATGGACTGTCTGTACGGCAGGGTGTCAGGCTGTGGCATGGACTGTCTGTACGGCAGGGTGTCAGGTCAGGCATGGCATGGACTGTCTGTACGGCAGGGTGTCAGGCTGTGGCATGGACTGTCTGTACGGCAGGGTGCCAGGCTGTGGCATGGACTGTGTCTGTACGGCAGGGTGTCAGGTCATGGCATGGACTGTGTCTTACAGCAGGGTGTCAGGCTGTGGCATGGACTGTCTGTACGGCAGGGTGTCAGGTCATGGCATGGACTGTGTCTGTACGGCAGGGTGTCAGGCTGTGGCATGGACTGTGTCTGTACGGCAGGGTGTCAGGTCATGGCATGGACTGTGTCTGTACGGCAGGGTGTCAGGTCATGGCATGGACTGTGTCTGTACGGCAGGGTGTCAGGTCATGGCATGGACTGTGTCTGTACGGCAGGGTGTCAGGCCATGGCATGGACTGTGTCTGTACGGCAGGGTGTCAGGCTGTGGCATGGACTGTGTCTGCACGACAGGGTGTCAGGTCATGGCATGGACTGTGTCTGTACGGCAGGGTGTCAGGCTGTGGCATGGACTGTGTCTGTACGGCAGGGTGTCAGGTCATGGCATGGACTGTGTCTGTACGGCAGGGTGTCAGGCTGTGGCATGGACTGTGTCTGTACGGCAGGGTGTCAGGTCATGGCATGGGACTGTGTCTGTACGGCAGGGTGTCAGGCCATGGCATGGACTGTGTCTGTACGGCAGGGTGTCAGGCTGTGGCATGGACTGTCTGTACGGCAGGGTGTCAGGCTGTGGCATGGACTGTGTCTGTACGGCAGGGTGTCAGGCTGTGGCATGGACTGTGTCTGTACGGCAGGGTGTCAGGCTGTGGCATGGACTGTGTCTGTATGGCAGGGTGTCAGGCTGTGGCATGGACTGTGTCTGTACGGCAGGGTGTCAGGCCATGGCATGGACTGTGTCTGTTTCAGGGTGCCCAGGCCATGCAAAGGCTGACTTGAAAGCCTGGCAGAAAATCATGAGTTGTATTAGAACCACTGACTTTGAACTGGAGTACTTTCCAGACATGGGCACATGGTTTGTCACTACAATGTCAGTTCTGACAGATGACTAGTCAAGTGCTTGGACTGACTGCTCTATGCAGTGTTAAAAGGGAGGCAAATGAATGTTGGAATGACTCACAGTGGTTAGTATTCAGTCTGACACGTAGGCCAAACTCAGTGGACTGGCAGTGTAACTTGTTGATTTCTGGGTCATTTCTTCATTTTCCACCTGTCATCAGTTCATTAGTGAGTCCGTTCCTCTTTCATTCAGGCATCTGTTACAAGAGGTAGTAGTAATCCATATGCAAGTGGATGTGAGTGTGCCTGGGAGTGATACAAAGTCTAAGGCACGAAACACAACCGTGAAATGATCTGAATGCATGTGGGATCAGGAATCGTGGATTGTCCACAGCAATGGTTGTGGTGGTACACTCAGATGATGTCATACAGTACTGAATCATTACAGCACATCCAATATTAAAAAAAGATTTTAAACATGTTTACAATACATTTAACTAAAAGCATGCTCACAGAAGAATACAATGACAGTACATGTACCTGCTGTTTTTCTTCTATTAGCACCACTTTTTGTGATTACTGTTATTAGGGATGAACAGATTAGAATTTTCATTGGAGGGGGAGGGGGGAAGAGGCCAAGGAGATCTTGTACAAAAACATTTTACGGTTAACAGTGTCCGGCTTTAGTTCTGTGAACTTTTGTCAGAAGGCTCATCTGTTTTGCTTGAGCAAGTTTTTAATAAGCTGAAATATTACACTGCCCATGGGTGTCATTTACCTTTGAATTTTCATATTTTCTTTTGTGGCACATCTAGATATGCATTGGAGGGCTTACAAGGGTCTCCGCTGTGATTTTGTCATGTCAGAATATAAAACTGAGCTGCTGTGGATAAGATCATGGACACCTCATGGCAGGTCTCCATCGCTGAGGTTTGGGAGGACTTGAGCAGCGTCAGTAATGTCAGTCCATTACAGGCTGTTCCCCATGCACTCCTCTGCCCTGTGGAGATGTTTGATGGCCTTTGAGGAGGATCCATCAGTCCATTGCTCTGTATGGTTGGATTGGTCATCGCTGTCTCATTCAACAGAAAAGGGGAACTTGGTTTGCATTGGGGAGCAAGAGATGCTAATGGAAGATTATTGGCAGTGACAGTGACAAGGATTAAGGTCACTGCATTTCAACTTTATCAGTGATTAGTTGCAGGACCGTTTACTTGCTGATTAACATTTCCCTGCTCTGTATTCCCTCCATCCTAATTCTTGATAATCAAAAAGTATGTGTATGTGTGTGTGTGTGTGTGTGTGTGTGTGTCTGTGTCTGTCTGTCTGTGTGTCTGTGTATATGCATGTGTGTGGTTGCATACACATCAGTCATCACGTACTCTCTAACTT
The DNA here is from genome assembly GCA_016801955.1 of Conus betulinus. Classification (NCBI taxonomy): domain Eukaryota; kingdom Metazoa; phylum Mollusca; class Gastropoda; order Neogastropoda; family Conidae; genus Conus; species Conus betulinus. The sequence continues at coordinate 4,638 of JADBJO010031477.1, read as the reverse complement.
TTGTCATCTTTCTGCCCCTGACTGAAGCTGCCCTGTGTGTGTGAACATCAGGTCAGACTGATCATGGTAGATAGTGTTGACAGGTACAGCGTTGTTGACATTGTCACCCAAGGACGGACAGACTGTGTTTATCAGCGAAAACAAGCCATTTCACCAGGCACAGTGTCAGGACATGCCGCCTTCAAGTGATCAGGATACAGCCTGCATGGGATGGAGATAAATCACTGTTTGTGATTCACTGTCTGTTTGTGATTCCAAATCACTGTCGGTGCTATCTTACTGACTGCTATGTGCCTGTGTTCTGTTTGAGGCGTTAAACAACAGCGCATGCTCTCTATCTAAAGATTTGCGACAGATAGAAAGGAAAGGGGGACAGCCAGGTGACCAGATGTAGGTGTCCAGGTATTGAGGTTAGGCATGTCCAGGTTTTGAGATTATGCGATGAGGGCAGTGTCCTAGGGATGGTCAGGTGACTGACTGTACGTCGGTGTCCTGGTATTTAGGTAATGTGAGGAGAGCAGTGCCCTGGTAATCCTCCTCTGTCCAGGTTGTGCTGCCAGACGGGTGGTTATTCTGATCCGCATAAGGGTATTAATTTTAGTTGGAAAGCAGACAGATGATAGAGCAGGTTAAGAGGTACAATTATTAAGCTCTGCCAAGAAGGTTGTGCATTTACCTATGTCTTTTGATTTTTGCTCGTTTGTTAGCACAGAAAGCAAAAAACTACTGAAAGTTGTGTCAAGAACTTTGTGGAAAGATGGAATGTGGCTGAGAGGTGCATCCAGTAAATCATGGTGTAGATTTGTGAAGCAGATTGAAATCAGGGGGCAGATCTCGGGTCTGTCAACAAATAACTCACTTGGTGGGAAGACATATCTTAATGCAAATCCAGATCAGAAGACATCTCCAGAAACTGTTCAGCCTGGATAGAGGGTCTACCCTCTCCAGTCATGAGTATTCTCATTCAGTTTACATGATTTGAACAGAGACAGTGCTGGAGATATCAAATGGTCGGGTCTGAGTACAGCGGTTTTTTAAATAATGGTGCAGCAAGCACTCCACATCAGCTGGAACCTGGACAGTGAGAAGGGTGCATTTTGTGAAATGAGTTGTTGGACATTGTCACAGAGCAGGTACCAGTTCAAGTGCTGATAGCAGCGGCAGTGGGACAGAGGAGGCAGTGGAAAGTGGAGAGAGAGATTGTGAAGGTTATTGGTGGTAGCAGCAGTGGGAGGCACACAGGTAAAAGTGAAGTGCAGTGGACAGAGAGACAGAGGAGGGAGATGATGGACATGGTCAGGTGGTACCTTCATGCTGTGAGGGCAGAGGTGCAGAGCGTGGTGTCCAGGTGTATGGAGAACGCCATCATCAGTGTCCTGCATCTGACTGACCCCTTGCTCACAGCTCATGGTCAGCACCAGCCTTTCTTCCTTGTCTCAACATCATGTCTTCACAACTGTAGCTTAGCTTTCAGGGTTTGGATGGACTGGTATTTTTACAGGTGTAGATGATGGAATACAGGCAAAAATTTCAGACACAGTATTGTGTGCTGCTTTAATTTTCGTTTGACTGGATGTTGGCATTTGCCATGACCATTTGTCCAGTTTTGTTTGACCCATTTATATATTGGTGGTTTGCCATACCAGTTTGAAAAATTAATTGTATGATCACTTGACTTTTACTTATTTTTTTTACACTTGGAAATATAAAGCACCACACACATTGCTATGACAGTAAATTTTGAGTTTTTTTTCAAAAAAATTTTTTTGACAGTCAGATTTTCGCTTAGTTTTTTCACTCTTGGATATGCATAACACCACACACATAACTTTGGCAGTATATTCAAATTGGAGTTTTTGCGAAAATATTCATACGACAGTCAGTGGTTTGACAGCCTGCTGACATTCATTAGAAGCAACTGAATGTGACCATGGGCTATTGACACAAATGACCTCCAACATAAGTGATAAATGCTCATGATTGAAAACAGTGAGATGTGTGAGTGCAGATTGGTAAAGTGCAAGATTATAGTCTGAAAGTACTAATCTCTCTGTCTCTGTCTCTCTTTCCTTCTCTCTCTCTCTCTCTCTCTCTCTCTCTCTCTCTCTCTCTCTCATGCATGATGTATATCCGTGTCTGTCTCTCTTTGTATATTATTTCTCTGGCTATCTGCATACACACACACACACACACACACACACACACACACACACACACATATATGCATGTGTGTGTGTGTGTGTGTGTGTGTGTGTGTGTGTGTATGATTTTTGAGGGGGTGTGTTTTGGGGGATTTTTTGTTGTTGTTGTATATTGACAGATCTGAAATGCATGAGGGAGACATTGTCAGAAGTTTAGAAATCTGAATGTCCAAAAAAAAAAAAAAAAAAATTGATAAGATCAGCCCTGTGTGCTAAACACAATCATTTATGTGTCTTCAGCTTGTAAAATGAGTGTACAGTACATGGGGACCGGAAGGTATACTCCTACCTTGTCTGTTGGAAAGGAAGTGGACAGTACATGAAACATATAACCATCAAACCTCCCAAACCATTACACAAGTATATCTGCTTCAGTTTGTACTGTTTTGCTAAGGAGGCACTGAATCGAGTCTTAATACTCCACACTAATGAAAAATCCACAGCATAAAAAAAGTGTTTAGTGTATGCATGAGTAAGATGAAAGCGTCTTTGCATCTCCTTTGGTGTTGAATTTATAGTTGTTGTTAGTATAGTATGAGAAACTGGCCTGCTGTCAGCGTTACAGGATGAGATCAACAACAGAATTTGCATTGAAAGTGTCCACATTATCATGCACTAGCAGGAAACCCAACTCAGTTCTGCTGCAGTGTGAAATCCTTTTCCAGTGACAAGCCTTCAGCTGTCAGAGAAACCCCTCCATTTTGATCTAAGACCATTCCAAAATACGTTGGTTGTCTGAAAAATCTACCAGTTGACTGGAAACAATCCTCATTGGTGAAAAAAACACTCCAAAAAGAAAATTTGAGGGTTTATGTTCAAAGAGAATATTGTGTGTTTCTTATATAGCCTGTCTGTATCAAAAATGAACAAAAAGAAAATCAGAGTAGCTGAGAAGAAAAAAAGTTGATGGAGTGGCGATGCCAGCACTGAATGTGAGATCATCTGCCCCAAAGCCCATAGGAAAAGGAAGAACGGCCAGAGTGACACGGCACAAAAGTGCAATGTGATTTGGATGTCTGTTGCAGATCTGGAGTGTGACCTGGCAGCCTTGAGGCGCTGGCTGAACTCCACAGAGAGCCGGCTCCTTCCGCTGACCGCGCTGACTGACTGGACCGACATGGAGCTGGAGGAACGACTGCGACATCACCAGGTAGGACTTCCCACTCTTCATGCTTGTCTGTCTGCCTGACCAAGGCCTGTAGATGTTGGTGTAAGTCTGTTGTTCACTCCATATTTGTCTGTGTCGATGTCGATGTTAATGTACATGTAAAGTCTGTTGTTCACTCCATATTTGTCTGTGTCAATGTCGATGTTAATGTACATGTAAAGTCTGTTGTTCACTTCTTGTTTGTTTTTAATGTGTTGATGTAAGTGTACATGTAAAGTCTGTTGTTCGCTTCATGTTTGTTTAAATGTGTCGATGTTAGTGTAAATGTAATGTCTGTTGTTCACTTCATGTTTGTCTGTTTAACTTTAATGTGTCAATGTAAGTGTACATGTGAAGTCTGTTGTTCACTTCATGTTTGTCTGTTTTAATGTGTCAATGTTAGTGTACATGTAAAGTCTGTTGTTCATGTCTTGTTCGTCTGTTTAAGTGTGTCGATGTAAGTGTTCATGTAAAGTCTGTTGTTCATGTCTTGTTTGTCTGTTTAAGTGTGTCGATGTAAGTGTTCATGTAAAGTCTGTTGTTCATGTCTTGTTTGTCTGTTTAAGTGTGTCAATGTAAGTGTTCATGTAAAGTCTGTTGTTCATGTCTTGTTTGTCTGTTTAAGTGTGTCGATGTAAGTGTTCATGTAAAGTCTGTTGTTCACTTCATGTTTGTCTGTTTGCTGCCTGGACTCAGCCTGGCCCCAAAGACCCTGCCACCTAACCAACACAGCGGCTTCACTGTTGTTGGGGGGGTGGGGTGGGGGGCCAAATTTTTTCTATTCAATCTGTGCTGCTGTGTACGCTTGCATTTGAACACTGAAGGCAAAATGCATTTCCTGCTTACAGGAGTAGGAGTGACAGCCCTAAGTATGGTGGGAATCGAAGTTCAATTACTTACAATGGGAAAGGGGGGTGGAGGTGGGAAAGGGGGATGGAGGGGGGATGCAGAGACAAAAGTCATTCCTGCTTCTTTGCAAGCTGGCCAGGCATGTCAAAAGCAAGGGAACAAAGGATGGAGGAGATGATCAATAAATGGGGTATCTAACCATGCAGCAGTTCCTAACCATTATTGACTGAAGTATTGATTAGTAAAGGGGGTGAAGAGTCAGCCACAAATAAATAAAACGAGCAACAGCCGTTTTGTAAGTCGAGCAGAGTGAAGCAAACTAGAACTTTTTTCTGTGGACAAGTGTTTCTCTTTTGTAGCGTCTGGCTGTCGCGCGAGTGAATGGAAATGACTGCTGTTTAGTCTGAAGTATAGGGCTTTTAGCAGGGTGTCTTCATACCG
>JADBJO010031476.1:0-16705 GCA_016801955.1 Conus betulinus | reverse complement strand
ACCCTGTGAAAGGAGCACACAACGGACAAAAAGGATATCAAATTCACAGAAATGAGAATACTCAACCTTGTACGCTAAGGGTATCTAATCCTATAGAAAAATTCTGATGCTGACAAATACCATGTCAGACTGGATATAGGATACTCAGATCAGAAAGTACTAACATGCACAGCACAAAAATCAGGAAGAGTATTAAAGGCGTTTTCAGCATCTCAGCCTCTGCAGGATCTGATACTCATGTTTTTTTTTTCAAACTCTTGATCCAGTGAATAATGATATACAAAAACGAGTCACACTGATCAGACAGAAGAAATGTTTCACTTGGGAAAGAAAAGGGACACTATATCTCTGGGAGGAAGAAAAATACTACGAGTGAAGACACGCACTTGAGAATGATGACACTAAAACTGCCAGTGAAAGGGACAATGAGCTTGGAAGAGATGACACAAAGCCATGTGTATGAAGATCCACTAAATCCTGATGGAAAATGATATGTTCGTTAAAAAAAAAAAAAAACTTTCAAATAAGACACCAAACTCGACAGAAGAACAAGAATCTAAGACACTAACCGAGTGTCAAATACTAAGCTGTGATACATAAGAGACAACAGCAGAAGAAGGACAAGGAGTTGGAGGACATGAAAGATAAAACATGGAATCTGAACACCACTGCCAGTACTCCCTTTTAAGTCCATGTCCCACGTTCTCGTGATCTTTCTTCATTTTCCGTGGCTGTTGGGGTAGATTTCCGTCATCTCTAACCATTCTTGAGCAGATTCTTATCCCTGTAAATAAGAAATGAAGACCACCTTTAATTATTGGACTGTACGCGGGGGAAAAAAACTGACACACGCAATTCAGCAAAGGTCATTAAAGGTTTTTGAGGTGTTCTCTTGCCATCTGATAATTTGATTTACATCACGTGATATGGGGACTGCATGAGTTTTTCTTCCTATCCCTTTTGCCACAGCAGTGTCTTTGTAATGCATTGCTACAACATTGGCTTTCTGTATGGATAGAAACAGAGCATTTCAAAGTCAGCGTGTAATCTGTGCATGCATGCGTACGTGTGTGTCCAAGTGTGTTGGTAAGTGTGTCTGCGCGCGCACGCGTGTGTATGTGTGTGTGTGTGTGTGTGTGTGTGCGCGCGCGTGCGTGTGTGTGCGCATGTGCGAGACAGAGCGTGTTGTATATGTGTGCATCTGTGTACCCATGCGCACATGCACGTGCTCTTGTGCGTCTGAGCGAGTGTGGGCGCGTGTTTCAAGTGCACGAGTGCATACGCCTGTAAGCAATTGCGTCTACATTGGTGTTGGAGCTAGTGCGTCCGCTTACATATGCACATGCACATATCTGGTACTGGTGAATGACGTGGCTGGAGAAAGGAGAGACGCAGTATTAGAATTACGTACTAATGTTGTCCCTATGTCAGTTTACTGGATTTGACGCAAAAAGATTCCAATTAGCTTTTCTATAATTACGGTGATCTGGAACAGAGGCATTTAGAGTTATGGATTTGAACATAACGGGGAAATGATCACTTCAAGACAGGTCACCATGGACAGACCATTCAAAGTCCAAGTTCAGCAAGGGGTCGCATATTGACAAAACTGAACATGAAAGGTACCTGTGGAAGAATGGAGGCAAGCTGGAGAATAAATCATGCCATTGGAGATGAGTATGATTGTCCAGAACAGAGCAATGCAATGGTCTCCTGTTAGACTCGTGGAGATCTCCAGAGAACAGCCAGTACTATGATCTGCCAAACACAAAGACTTTGACTGAATCTTCTGATGAACGAGAAGTCACTAAGTATAATCAGTCAGGAAAATCGTGTCAAGCGCACACAAATTCTTTAAGATAGTTCAACACACACACACACACACACACACACACACACACTCAGAGTGTGCACCACGAGTCTTGATACAAGACACTAAAACTATCGGACAAGAGATTGTTACAAACCATGCAAGTGAAGCCTTAACACCAGACAAGACATTTTCAAAGAAGATTCTGCCAATACAAGAGGGGTCACTAATCTCTGTTACATTAGAGGCGAATAAACCTTATGACAGAAAAGGACTGTAAAACCCTATGGAAGAAAAATGCTAAAACATATGTACAAGTGACGGTAGACCATGCGTATGGGGGCCATAAACCTCGTACGAAAGGAGACTATCATATTCAAATGAGGACCATAATCCTGATGAAAGTAGTGGGCTCCTGTCAAAAGAGACGTGACCGATTCTAAAGATTACTAAATCCAGTGGAAACAAAACATTACACCATACAAAAGCTGGTAATTATTAGAAAAGAGCACACTAGCTACTATGAATGGAGGACGCTAATCAACAAGGACAGGGAACAGTAAGGCTTGTGTATAAAGGAAACTAAAACCTGTAGAAGGATGACACCAATCCAACTAAAAAGACACTCAACCCTATAAAAGAACACCACACGAGAGAATGCTAAACCCCATGAGAGGGCACACAAATTGACAGATGAAACTAGATTCTATGAACGAAGGCCAATACCATCGATGACAGAATCTACATTTGTACTGTAATTATGTCGTGTGTTCTGTTGATCAAGAGACACTCGGATCAGGAGGTACCAGGTGCGCACTAGGGAATATTTCAGGAAGAGGTTTAAAGATTTCCTCTACACCTCTGCAGCTCAGCCCCAAAAGATCTAAAAAACATGCGTCCATGTTCCAGATCCCTGACTTGAGACCTGCTACATAGCTGGAGTCAGTCTTTCAGACCTTTCCCAAAGAATATTCCCTCTGGTACCCCCCTGTTCTTGTATCCTTGTTCCACAGCACACTGACGTAGGCAACTAGAACAGCTAGAGAGACAAGAACACACTTTTCCTTATGAAAAGAAGACTGAGGCCTGCAAAGGGAGAAAATTAATTCAGAGGAAAAAGACGAACATGAATGTATGAAATGACAACTGTAATCCTTTTGAACGATGATACTAACCACATGGAATGAGATCAGGCTCTATGTAACGAAGACACTAAAGGCTATAGAGGACAGTGATCCCTTATAGGGCCAAGGCTTTTAAATCCATCGAGAGAAGATTATACTAAATTTGTAGGACATACTGAAACTATGAAAGCACATCACACCCCTGTGGAAGAACAGAACAATATATTAGGAAGACACAAAATTATAAGCAGCGAAGGTACTAAATGCAGTGAAATAATAATCAGATAATAAGCCCTATGAAAGGACACTAATGCAAGGTGGAGACAAAATCTTTGAAAGAATTGGACTGTAAACTCTTCGGAAAAGAGGCCAGTAAACCGTAAAGAGGCCACAGGAAACCGTATGAAAGTAAACAACCCTGTGAAAGGAGCACACAACGACAAAAAGGATATCAAATTCACAGAAATGAGAATACTCAACCTTGTACGCTAAGGGTATCTAATCCTATAGAAAAAATTCTGATGCTGACAAATACCATGTCAGACTGGATTATAGGATACTCAGATCAGAAAGTACTAACATGCACAGCACAAAAATCAGGAAGAGTATTAAAGGTGTTTTCAGCATCTCAGCCTCTGCAGGATCTGATACTCATGTTTTTTTTTCAAACTCTTGATCCAGTGAATAATGATATACAAAAACGAGTCACACTGATCAGACAGAAGAAATGTTTCACTTGGGAAAGAAAAGGACACTATATCTCTGGGAGGAAGAAAAATACTACGAGTGAAGACACGCACTTGAGAATGATGACACTAAAACTGCCAGTGAAAGGGACAATGAGCTTGGAAGAGACACACAAGCCCATGTGTATGAAGATCCACTAAATCCTGATGGAAAATGATATGTTCGTTAAAAAAAGAAAACCTTTCAAATAAGACACCAAACTCGACAGAAGAACAAGAATCTAAGACACTAACCGAGTGTCAAAATACTAAGCTGTGATACATAAGAGACAACAGCAGAAGAAGGACAAGGAGTTGGAGGACATGAAAGATAAAACATGGAATCTGAACACCACTGCCAGTACTCCCTTTTAAGTCCATGTCCCACGTTCTCGTGATCTTTCTTCATTTTCGTGGCTGTTGGGGTAGATTTCCGTCATCTCTAACCATTCTTGGAGCAGATTCTTATCCCTGTTAAATAAGAAATGAAGACCACCTTTAATTATTAGAATGTACACGGGGAAAAAAAAAACTGACACACTTAATTCAACAAAGGCAGTTAAGGTTTCTGAGGCGTTCTCTTGCCATCTGATAATTTGATTTACATCACGTGATAAGGGAACTGCATGAGTTTTCTTCCTATCCCTTTTGCCACAGCAGTGTCTTTCTAATCCTTTGCGACCACATTGGCTTTCTGTATGGATAGACACAGAGCATTTCAAAGTCAGTGCATAATCTGTGCCATGCGTACGTACCTGTGCGTGTATGTGTGTGTGTGTGTTGTGTGGTGTGTGGTGTGTGCGCGCGCGCGCGCGCGCGTGTGTGTGTATGTGTGTTGGTGTGCGTGTGTGTGTGCGTGTTCTTGACACTGTGTGTGTGTGCATGTGTGCGTGTGTGTGTGTGTGTGTGTGTGTGTGTGTGTGTGTGCGCGCGCATTTGTGCGCGCGTGCGTGGGACAGAGCGTGTTGTGTATGTGTGCATCTGTGTACCCATGCGCACAAGCACCCGCTCTTGTGCATCTGAGCGAGTGTGAGCGCGTGATTAAGTGCACGAGTGCATACGCCTGTAAGCAATTGCGTCTATACTGGTGTTGGAGCTAGTGCGTCCGCTTACATATGCACATGCACATTTCTGGTTCTGGTGAATGGACGTGGCTGGGAGAAGAGAGACGCAGTATTAGAATTCGTACTAATGTTGTCCCTATGTTAGTTTACTGGATCTCCTTTCAAATATTTGACGCAAAAGATTCCAATTAGCTTTTTCTATAATTACGGTGATCTGGAACAGAGGCATTTTTAGTTATGGACTTTAACATAATGGGGAAATGGTCACTTCAAGACAGGTCACCATGGACAGACCATTCAAAGTCCAGGTCAGCAAGGGGTCACATACTGACAAAACTAAACATGAAAGTGTACCTGTGGAAGAATGGAGGTAAGTTGGAGATCTCCAGAGAGCAGCCAGTCTTATGATCTGCCAAACACAAAAACCTTTGACTACATTCTGATGAATGAGAAGTCACTAAAAATTAGAGGTCAGGAAATCGTGTCAAGCACACACAAAAGTCTTTAAGGTTGTTCCACACCCACACACACACACACACACACACACACACGGCGTGCACCGCGAGTCTCGATACAAGACACTGAACCATCAGAAAAGAGATTGTTACAAAGCATGCGAGTCAAGCCTTAGATCTAGACTGACATTTTTCAAAGAAGATTCTGCCATTAATACAAGAGGGTCACTAATCTCTGTTTTATTAGAGGAGAATAAACCTTACGACATAAAAGGACTGTAAACCCTATGGAAGAAAAATGCTAAAACATATGTACAAGTAACAGTAAAACCCTGCGTATGGGGGCCATCAACTTCTTACGAAAGGAGACTATATCATTTTCAAGTGAGGACCATAATCTCGATGATGGTAGTGGACTCCGGTGAAAAGAGACCTGACCGATTCTAAAGATTACTAAATCATGAGGAAAAAAAAAAAAAAAAAAAAAAGTCATGAGGAAACATGACATTACACCATACACAAAGCTGATGATGATCAGAAAAGAGGACACTAGTTACTATGAAAGGAGGATGCAAATCAACAAGGAGAGGGAACAGTAAGGCTTGTGTATAAAGGAAACTAAACCTGTAGAAGGATGACACAATCCAACTAAAAAGACACTCAAACCCCTAAAAAGAACACCACACGAGAGGAATGCTAAACCCCATGAGAGGGCACACAAATGGACAGATGAAACTAGATTCTATGAACGAAGGCCAATACCATCGATGACAGAATCTACATTTGTACTATTATTACCATGCCGTGTGTTCTGTTGATCAAAGGACACTCGGATCAGGAGGTACCAGTGCGCACTGGGGAATATTTCAGGAAGAGGTTTAAAGACTTCCTCTACACCTTTGCAGCTCAGCCCCAAATGATCTGAAAACATGCGTCCATGTTCCAGATCCATGACATATGAGACTTGCTACATAGCTGGAGTCAATCTTTCATACCTTTCCCAAAGAATGTTCCCTCAGGTACCCCCCTGTTTTTCTATCCTTGTTCCACAGCACACATACATAGGAAACCCAGAACAGCTACAGAGACAAGAACACTCTTTTCCTGTGTGAGAAGACCAAACCCTGCAAGAGAGAGAAAATTAACTCTGTGGAAAAACGGTCTACATTAATATATGAAATGAAGACGGTAATCCCTCAAAGATGATGCTAACCACGTGAAATGAGATTAGGCTCTATGTAACGAGACACTAAAGGCTATATAGGGACAGTGATCCCCTTATAGGACCAAGGCGTTAAATATTCTTTGAGAAAAGATTACACTAAATTTGTAAAAGGAAATACCGAAACTATGAAAGCACATCAAACCCTGTGGAAGAACAGGACAAGATCAGAGAAGACACAGAATTATAGACAGCGAAGGTACTAAAATGCAGTGAAAGGATGATGCCAAATCCTATTTAGGCATCAGATAAGCCCTACGAAAGGACGGCAATGCAAGGAGACAAATGCTTTAAAAGAATTGGATTGTGAACTTTTCAGTAAGACAGTAAACCGTATGAAAGTAAACAACGCTGTGAAAGGCGCACACAATGACAAAAAAAGGATATCAAATTCAACGAAAAGAGGATACTGAACCTTGTACACTAAGGGAATCTATTCTACAAATACCCAGACTGGGCTATAGGATATTCAGATACGAAAGTACTAACGTGCGCAACACAAAAACAGAGAGGATCAAAGACTTCCCGCAAGCATCTTGGCCTCTGCGGGATCTCATACTCATGTTTTTTTCCCCAACTCTTGATCTGGAAGATACTAATATAGAAAAAACGAGCCACACTGATCAGACAGAAGGAATCTTTAACCTGGGAAAGAAAAGGACATTATATCTCTGGAAGGAGGAAGAAAAATACTACAAGTGAAGACACGCACTTCAGAATGTTGACACTAAAACTGCCAATGAAAGGGACAATGAGCTTGGAAGAGATGACAATGCCATGTGTATGAAGATCCACTAAATCCTGATGGAAAATAATGATGTGTTCATTAAAAAAAGAAAATCTTTCAAATAAGACACCAAACACGACAGAAGAACAAGAACCTAAGACACCTAGTGTCAAGATACTAAGCTATGATACATAGAGACAACTGTGGAAGAAGGACAAGAAGTTGGGAGGACGTGAAAGATAAACACCGGAATCTGAACACCACTGCCAGTACTCCCTTTTAAGTCCATGTCTCACGTTCTCGTCACCTATCTCCGTTTTCCGTAGCTTTTGGGTAGATTTCCGTCATCTCTAGCCATTCTTGGAGCAGATTCTTACCCCTATTAAATAAGAAATGAAGACCACCTTTAATTATCAGACTGTGCACAGGGAAAAAACTGACACACGCAATTCAACAAAGGCAGTTAAAGGTTTTGAGGTGTTGTCTTGCCATCTGTTAATTTGATTTACATCACGTGATATGGTGGCAGCATGAGTTTTCTTCCTATCCCTTTTGTCACAGCAGTGTCTTGGTAATGCATTGCTACCACATGGGCTTTCTGTATTCGTGATAGACACAGATCATTTCACGTTGGCTTTCTGTATGGATAGACACAGATCATTTCAAAGTCAGCGCGTACTCTGTGCATGCGTACGTATGTGTGCGTGTGTTTGTGTGTGTGTGTGCACGCGCGCACGTGGGACAGAGCATGCTGTATGTGTGTGCATCTGTGTACCCATGGCGCACATGCACATGCTCTTGTGCGTCTGAGCGAGTGTGGGCGCGTGATTCAAGTGCACGAGAGCACATGCCTGTAGGCAATTGCGTCGAGATTTGTGTTGGAGCTAGTGCGTCCGCTTACATATGCACATACACATTCATGGTATTGGTGAGTGGCGTGACTGAAGAAAGGAGAGACGCAGTATTAGAATTCGTACTAACGTTGTTCCTGTGTCAGATTCCTGGACCTCCTTTCAAACATTTGAAGCAAAAGGATTCCATTAGCTTTTTCTATAATTACGGTGTTCCAAAACAGATGTATTTTGATTTATGGATTTTACATAACGGGGAAAATGATTACTTCAAGACAGGTCACCATGGACAGACCCATTCAAAGTCCAGGTTCAGCAAGGGGTCACATATTGACAAAATTAAAACATGCAAGTGTACCTGTGCAAGAATGGAGGCAAGTTGGAGAATAAATCATACCCTTGGTGATGAGATTGGTTGTCCCAGAACAGAGCAATGCAATGCTCTCCTGTTAGACTCATAGATCTCCAGAGAAACAGCCAGTCCTATGATTTGCCAAACACAAAGACAGTCCTATGATTTGCCAAACACAAAGACTTTGAATTCTGATGAATGAGAAAATCACTAAGAGTTAGAAGTCAGTAAATCGTATCAAGCACACACAAAAAGTCCTTAAGATAGGTTTAAACACACACACACACACACACACACACACACACACACACAGCGTGCACCACGACTCTTGATACAAGGCACTAAACTATCGAACAAGAGATTGTTACAAACCATGTGAGTGAAGCCTTAATTCTAGACTGACATTTTCAAAGAAGATTTGCCATTAATACATGAGGGCTCACTAATCTCTGTAACAGGGGAGAATAAACCTTATGACAGAAAAGGACTGTAAACTCTATGGAAGAAAAATGCTAAAACCTATGTACAAGTGATGGTAAACCATGTGTATGGGGGCCATCAACCTCTTACAAAAGGAGACATCATATTCAAGTGAGGACCATAATCCCGATGATGGTAGTGGACTCTGGTGAAAAGAGACATGACTGATTCTAAAGATTACTAAATCATCAGGAACAAGACATTACACCATACCACAAAGCTGATGATGATTAGAAAAGAGGACACTAGTTACTATGAAAGGAGGATGCAAATCAACATGCAAGAAGAGGGAACAGTAATGCTTGTGTATAAAGGAAACTAAACCTGTAGAAGGACGACACAATCCATCTAAAAAGACACTCAACCCTATAAAAGAACACCACACGAGAGAATGCTAAACCTCATGAGAGGGCACACAAATTGACAGATGAAACTAGATTCTATGAACGAAGGCCAATACCATCGATGACAGAATCTACATTTGTACTATTATTACCATGCCGTGTGCTCTGTTGATCAAAGGACACTCGGATCAGGAGGTACCAGGTGCGCACTGGGGAATATTTCAGGAAGAGGTTTAAAGACTTCCTCTACACCTTTGCAGCTCAGCCCCAAAAGATCTGAAAACATGCGTCCATGTTTCAGATCCCTGACATACGAGACTTGCTACATAGCTGGAGTCAATCTTTCATACCTTTCCCAAAGAATGTTCCCTCTGGTACCCACTGTTGTTGTATCCTTATTCCACAGCACACCAACATAGGAAACTAGAACAGCTATAGAGACAAGAACAGTCTTTGTGAGAAGACGACTGAGCCCTGCAAAGAGAGAAAATAAACTCTGGGGGAAAACGGTGGACATTAATGTACGTAATGAACACAGTAATCCTTTTGAACATGAAAACTAACCACATGAAATGAGATTAGGCTCTATGTAACGAAGACACTAAAGGCTATAGAGGATAGCGATCCCTTACAGGACCAAGGCGTTAAATCCTTTGAGAAATAGGACACTAAATTTGTACAAGAAAATACTAAAACTATGAAAGCACATCAAAACACTGTGGAAGAACAGGACAATATTACCGAAGACACAAAATTACAGGCAGCGAAGGTACTAAATGCATTGAAACGAGGATGCCAAACCCTATATAGGCATCAGATAATAAGCCCTATGAAAGGACAGCAATGCAAGGAGGAGACAAAACCTTTGAAAGAACTGGATTGTGAACTCTTCGGAAGAGGACAGTAAACCTGTTAAAAGTGCACACCACATATGACAAAAATGATATCAGATTCTAAAAAAAGAGAATACTCAACCTTGTACCACTAAGGGTATCTAATCTTACAACCCGGAGAAAAGGTGCCACACTATATATACAATGACAAAAATGATATCAAATTCTAAGAAAAAGGAATACTAAACCTTGTGTACTAAAGGTATCTAACCCTATAGGGGAATTCTGATGTTGACAATTATCGTGCCAGACTGGGTATAGGATACTCAGATCAGAAAGTACCAGGGCGCACAAGAAAAAAAATCCAGGAAGTGAATCAAAGACTTTCCTCAGCATCTCGGCCTCTGTGGAATCTGATACTCATGTTTTCTTTTTTCAAAACTCTTGATCCAGAGGACACTGATATACAAAAACGAGCCACACTGATCAGATACAAGAAATCTTTAACCTGGTAAAGGAAAGGACATTATATCTTTGGAAAAAGAAGAAAACTACAAGTGAAGACACACACTTGAGAATGTTGACACTAAAACTGCCAATGAAAGGGACAATGAGCTTGGAAGAGATGACACAAAGCCATGCGTATGAAGATCCACTAAATCCTGACGAACAAATGATGATGCGTTGATTAAAAAAAAAAGAAAAACCGTTAAAATAAAACACCAAACTCAACAGAAGAACAAGAACCTAAGACACCTAGTGCCAAAATACTAAGCTATGATACATAAGAGACAACTGTGGAAGAAGGACAAGAGGCTGGAGGACATGAAAGAAAAAAATGGAATCTAAACACACCACTGCCAGTACTCCCTTTAAGTCCATGTCCCACGTTTTCGTCACCTAGCTCCATTTTCCGTGGATGCTGTGGTAGATTTCCGTCGTCTCTGGCCGTTCATGGAGCAGATTTGTATTCCTGTTGATGAATGAAGACCACCTTTATCGGGACTGTACGCGGAGAAAAAAACGGACACACCCAATTCAGCAAAGGTCGTTAAAGGTTTATAGACGTTCTCTCTCCTGTCTGATAATTGATTTTAACATCCGTGATATGGGAGCTGCATGAAAGCTTTTTTTCCTACTCTCATTGACACAGCAGTGTCTTTACAATGCATTCCACCCAAATGGATATCTGTATGGATAGAGACGGAGCGCGTTCGAGTGCAAAGCGTGTAATGTGTGCATGTATATGCATAACGTTTGTGTGTGTGTGTGTGGGGGGGGGAACGTGTTGTATATGCGTGCATGTGTGTACCCATGCGCACAAGCACGTACTCTTGTACCTGTGAGAGCAAGCGAGCGCGCGCTTCAATTGGATGAGTGCACATGCCTGTATGCAATTGCAGCATGTATGTCCGCTTACATACGCCCATGCGCGTTTATGGTATTGGCGAGGGGCGTGGCTGGAGAAAGGAGAGACGCATTATTAGAATTCATACCAACTTTGTCCTTACTTTAGTTTTCCTGGACCTCCTTTCAAATATTTGAAGTGAAAAGATTCCAGTTTTAGCTTTTTCTATAATTAAGGTGATCTGGAACAGAGGCATTTTGAGTTATAGAATTTTAACATAACGGGAAAATGATCACTTCAAGACAGATTACCATGGACAGACCACTCATAGTCCAGGATCAGCACGGGATCACATATTGACAAATCTAAACAGGAAAGTGTACCTGTGGAAGAATAGAGGTATGTTGGAGACAATCATGTCCTTGGTGAGGAGGTTGGTTGTCTAGAACAGAGCAATGCAATGGTCTCCTGTTGAGACTGGTGGTGACCTCTGGAGCGTACCTAAGTCATATGATCTGCCGAACACACAGACTTTTGATCAACGTCTGACGAACAAGAAGCAGATATAAATTAGAAGTCAGAACATCGTGTCAAAACACACACACAATGTCTTTAAGGTTATTCTAAACACACACACAGCACACACACACACACACTCACTCACACACACACATACACACGCACACGCACAACACCAAACGTGCACCATGGACTCTTGACGCAAGACAATAAACCATCAGAAAAGAGATTGTTACAAACCATGTGAGTGAAACAGCCTTAACTCTAGACTGACACTTTCAAAGAAGATTCTGCCAATTAATACAAGAGGGGTCACTAATCTCTGTAAGATTAGAGAACAAACCTTATGACAGAAAAGGACGGTAAACCCTATTGAAAAATACTAAAACGTATGTACAGTGACAGTAAACCATGCATATGGGGGCCATAAGCCTCTTACGAAAGGAGACTATACTATATTCAAACGAGGACAATAATTCTGATGAAAAATTGTGGACTCCAGTGAAAAGAGACGTGACCGATTCTAAAGATTACTAAATCCAGTGGAAACACCACATTACACCATACAAAAAGCTGATAATAATTAGAAAAGAGGACACTAGTTACTATGAAAGGAGGATGCTAAAACCAACAAGGAGAGGGAACAGTATCTTGTGTATAGAGGAAACTACACCTCTAGAGGGATGACACAATCCACCTAAAAAAGACACTCAACCCTATAAAAGAACACCACACGAGAGAATGCTAAACCCCATGAGAGGGCACACAAATGACAGATGAAAATAGATTCTATGAACGAAGGCCAATTACCATCGATGACAGAATCCTACCATTTGTACTGTAATTACCATCCGTGTGGCTCTGTTGATCAAGGACACTCGATCAGGAGGTACCAGGTGCGCACTAGGGACTATTTCAGGAAGAAGTTGAAAGGCTTACTCTACACCCTTTGCAGCTCAGCCCCAAAGATCTGAAAGGCACGCGTCCATGGTTTTAGATCCCTGAACATATGAGACTTGCCTACATAGGCTGGAGTCACATCTTTCATACCTTTTCCCAAAGAATGTTCCCTCTGGTACCCACTGTTTTTTGTATCTTATTCCACAGCACACTAACATGGGAAACTAGAAGAGCTAGATAAACAAAAAACACTTTTCCTTGCGAGAAGACGACTGAGCCCTGCAAAGAGAGAAGTTAACTCTAGTAAAAAACAGTGGACATTAATGTATGCAATGAAGACGGTAAACATCCTTTTTGACAACAATGATACTAACCACATGAAATGAGGAAATGGAGGTTGTTTTGACATGAAGACTCTAAAGGCTATAGAGGACAGTGATCCTTCACAGGACCAAGGCGTTGAATCCTTTGAGAAATAGGACACTAAAATTGTACAAGAAAAATACTAAAACTATGAAAAGTACATCAAACCCTGTGGAAGAACAGGACAATATTAGACACAAAATTATCGGCAGCGAAGGTACTAAATGCAGTGAAAGGATGACGCCAAATCCTATTTAGGGCATCTGATAAGCCTATGAAAGGACAGTAATGCAAGAAGACAAACCCTATGAAAAGAATTGGATTGTGAAATCTTCGGAAAGAGGGACAGTAAACCATATGAAAGTACAAACCTGTGGAAAGGTGCACACTATGTATAACAATGACAAACATATCAAATTCCTAAGAAAGAGAATACTCAACCTTGTTCAACTAAAGGTATCTAACCCTATATGAGAAGTTCTGATGTTGACAAATTATCCTGTCAGAACTGGGTTATAGGATACTCAAAATCAGAAAGAGTACCAGCGCGCACAGAAAAAAAATGCATCAATCAATCAGTCAAAGACTTACCTCAGCATCTCGGCATCTTGGGGTCTGATACTCATGTTTCTTTTTTCAAACTCTTGATCTGGAGATTACTAATATACAAAAAAACGAGCCACACTGATCAGACAGAAGGAACTTTACCTGGGATGGAAAGAAAAAGGACCATTATATCTCTGGTAGGGAGGAAGAAAAATTCCTACCATGTGGAGAACAGCACTTGATAATGTTGACCACCAAAAATGCATATGAAAGGGGACAATGAGCTTGGAAGAGATGACGCAATGCCATGTGTATGAAGGATCCACTAAAATCCTGTGGGGAAACAATGATGTGTTCATGAAAAAAAAGGAAACCTTTCAAAATAAAACACCAACCTCAACAGAAGAAACAAGAAGGAAACTAAGACACTCACTAGTGTCAAATACTATGCTATGATACACAAGAGACAATAGTGAAAGGACAAGAGGCTGGAGGACACATGAAAAGAAAAAATATGGAATCTAAACACACTGCCGTACTTCCCCTTTAAATCCATGTCCGGTTCATCATGACCTATCTCCATTTCCCATGGCTGTTGGAGTAGATTTCCATTGTCTCTTGGACATTCATGGAGCAGATTCGTATTTCCTGTTGATGAGAAATGAAGACCACTTTTAACTGTGGGACTGTACGTCGGAAAAGAAAAACGGAAACAAAACTGAAATTAGGAAATTAGAACCAGCGAGAGAAATAAAGAAACACTCTTTTTAACTTCCGAAAGAAGACAGAGCCCTGCAATGAGGCGAGAAATTTTTTGGGGACGGGGACATGAATATACGAAATGAAACGTAAATCGCTTTTGAACGATGGTAATCTAAACCCATGAAAAGGAGAATGATTAGGCTCTAGATCAATGAGGACCACTAAAGCTTGTGGAGGAGGACAGTGATCTTTATAGCACCCTAAGCCACAACATCCGTTGGAGACAGAGGAGCACCACATTTGTAAGAGGAAAGTACTTAAAAACTATGAAAAGGACAAACCCTGTGGAAAGACAGGACGAGATGAAAGAAGACACAAAATTATACGCAACAAGGGCAACTAAATCCAGAACAGAAGGGCGCTAAATCCATACTTAGGAAGCAGACATTAAAGCCCTATGAAAGGACAGTAATGCAAAAAACAAAAACTCTTTGAAAAGGCCGGACGCTGAAATTCTTTTTTTTTGTGGGAAAAGAGGACAGTAAAACCCTTATGAAAGTAAACAATCCTGTAAAAAGGAGGCGCACTATATGTAATGATGAAAAAAGGATATCGAAATTGCTAAAAAAACGAGAAAAAGCTCAAACCTTGTACACTAAGGATATCAAACCCTAGTAGATTCTGATGTTGACAATTACAGTGTCATACTGCTTTTATAGGATAAACTTAGATCAGAAATACCACCCGTAAACAACAACAAAATTAGGAAAAGGATCCAAAGACTTTCCTCATCATCTCGGCCTCTGAGGGACTTATACCTACTTTTTTTTCAAACTCTTGATTCAGAGGATACGGATAGTACAAAAAAGAGAAGGCTGGTTCAGACAGGGACTCTAACTGGGAAAGAAAAAAGGGCATTAAATCCTTCGAAAGACGAAGAAAAACACCCCGCTGAAGACAAACTTGAGAATGAACTCTAAAACTGCCAATGAAAGGTGACGACCCATGAGCTTAGAAGAGACGACATACTTCCCTATGTATGAAGATAACACTAAATATGATATAAATATGTTTCATTCAAAAATGAAAACCTTTGAAATAAGACACCAACTCAACAGAAGAACGAGCTATGCACCTCACGTCCACCTAGTGACCAATACTAAGCTATGCTACACATAACTGGCACTAGTGAAAGAGACAGACAGTTTGGAGAAACCATGAAGAAAAAATAGGGGAATCTGAAGAACACCAGTGCCAGTACGCCCCTTGAATCCACTTCCCAGGTTCCCGTTACCTATCCCCCATTTTTTGGTGATGCGGTGGTAGATTTCCCATGTCTCTGCCGTTCTGGAGCCGATATTTTATCCTGTTTGATGATAAATGGAGACTAAACCTTTAATTATATGGACTTTTACGTCGGGAAGAACACAACAAAATGACACACCCAATTCGCAGTCAGTTTAAGTTTTCTGAGGCGTTTGCTCATCTGATAATTGGATTAACATCAGCTGATTGGAAGCTGATGAAGGTTTTTCCTATATTCCATTGCCCAGCAGGTGTCGTTGTAGTGCATTCCACCAAGTTAAGATGTTTCTGTATGGATAGTAGACGGAGCGTTTGAGTGGCAAGAGTGTACTGGTGTGCTGCATATGTGCGACGTTGTGTGTGTGTGTGTGTGTGTGTGGGGGGGGGTGGTTGTATATGCTGCATTATGAATACCCTGCGTACGAAGCAGGCTCTTTGGCCTGCGATTGTGAGTGAGCGCGCGCTTCGACGGATTATTGCCATGCCATGTATGCACTGCGGTCCATGTTAATGTTGGCGCCTATATGTCGGCTTTACATTATGCTCAGGTACGTTTATGTATTGGCGGAGGGGCGTGGGCTTTAGCAACAGAGAAGGCAGTATTATAATGCGTCTTTGTCCCTATGTCAGGGTTCCTTGACCTCTTTCCAATAATCTGAGCGAAAGATTTCCAAGTAGCGATTTTCTTACATTAAGGTGTTCAGAACGAGCCGATCTGATTTATGTGTTTTAACCTAAAGAGAGAAAATGATCCCTTCCTATACAGGTCACCAGGGACAGACCACTCATAGTCAGGATAGCAACGGTTCACGATGACATTCTAACATGAAAGTGTACCTGTGGAAGAATGGATATATGTTTGTAGACAATCATCCCTAAGGTGAGGGATTAGACTGTGGTGACCTCTGGAGAGAAGCCATTCCATGATCTGCACCACAGACTTTTGATTAACTTCTGACTAAAAGCAGTAAATAATTAAAAGTCAGAAAATCTTTGTCAAGCAAACATAACCTCATTTAAGGTTGTTCTAGCACG
>JADBJO010031475.1:15000-16708 GCA_016801955.1 Conus betulinus | reverse complement strand
GTAGCTGATTTCAAAGGGGCAGTTTTCTTTTGTGTTGGGCCCAGTGCCTGCTTGATGCCGTCATACATCGCCTTAATGTTGCCTGTGTCAGCTGCGATCTGAATCTGGGAGCAGAGCTGAAGCCAATAATCGTTGGCGCATTGCCTGGCACACTGCTGGACTTTGCTGCGAGCAGCACGGAGAACCTGGAGTTTGTTGCTCACTGGGATTGGTTTTGTATGCTGTCAGGGCGTTTTTCTCTTGGCCCTCGATGACTGGTGTCATTTCTTCTAAATGGGCTTCGAACCAATCAGCTGACTTGCTGGTCTTTTTGCCAAAGGTGGACATGGCGGCGTTGTAGACAGCATCTCTGAAGTGTTCCCATCGGTCTTGGGCATTTGCAGTGGGTGGGCCAGGGAGAGAATCCTCCAACACGCGCGCGAACTCCTCCACTTTTCTTGATCGCGTTTTTTGCTGGTGTCGATGCGAGGCCGGCCCTCCTTTCTCGTACTGTGCAGTCTCTTCGCGCGGAGCTTCACTTTGCTGCACACCAAAGAGTGGTCAGTGTCACAATCGGCGCTCTGGTAGCTGCGAGTGATCTTGATGCTGGAAAGGTTGACACTCTGGTGAGGATCAGATCGAGCTGACTCCAGGAGACTCGATGCTGAGGCTTCGTGTAGAAGACGGTGTTACTGATGCCCAACCCATGATGACAGCAGAGCTCTAGCAGGCGCTGGCCATTCTCGTTCATTTTCCCAGTGCCGAACTGATCCAAGCAGATGGGCCAGGAGTTGTGAACGACACCTACTCTGGCGCTGAAATCGCCTGCGATGAACAGTAATTCTCTGTGTCGAAATTCTCTTTATAGCAGCACTGAGGTCGTCATAAAAAAACTTGTCTTTTGCTTCTGCTGTGGATGCCAAAGTTGGTGCGTAGGCACTAATTACACTGACTGGTCCCGATGATGTTTGGAGTCGGAGACAGGATTCGTTCTGTTCCTTCGACTGGGGGGGGGGGGGGGGGGGGGGGGGGGGGGGGGGGGGGGGGGGGGGGTTATAGACTCCAATAATCTGTTTCTAACTGCGAATCCCGTGACATCACCATGTTTACAGAAGATATCGAAATGCTTAGAAATTAAGATAGAAGACGCAGCGAGAGCGAGGCTGGAAAAAAAGTCATTTGTGTGTGTGTGCGTGCTGTGCGTGTGGTGTGTGTGTGTGTTGTGTGTGTGTGTGTGTGTGTGTGTGTGTGTGTGTGTGTGTTGTGTGTGTGCGTGTGCGTGTGTGTGTAATTGTGTGCATGTGTGTGTGTGTGTGTGTGTGTGTGTGTGTGTGTGTGTGTGTGTGTGTGTGTGTGTGTGTGTGTGTGTGTGTGTGTGTGTGCGTGGCGCGCGCGCACGCGTGGTGTTAAGTCTTCTGGTAAATAGCACATGGAGGATCAGTAGGAAAAATCTCGTCTAAAACAATCATAATGAATGAAGAGCACACGAAAAGGACTAAAACAAAAGTAACAACAACAACAACAACAACAACAACGAAACAGGTACTGAAAAGGACATTCTAAATTCTCAAATACCGCAGTAACTTCTCAGCTTTATGTTACACTTAAGGACAACGGCAACAGCATCTATAACGACGATAGTGATGACGACGTCAACTATGCTGACGACGTTAATAATGACAACATCACCTATGCTGACGACAATACCGTCGACTATCACATGAAGAGA
>JADBJO010031475.1:2500-10000 GCA_016801955.1 Conus betulinus | reverse complement strand
CGTTTATCTTTTCCGTCCGTGTCTCTTCTTTCCATCCTTTTCCTTTCCTTCATTTCGCCCTTTCCCTTCTGTCCCCTATTCCTTCTCTGTTCTTCCTTCCTTTTACTGTCAATCCTGTCTTTTTTTATATTCATCCTTTCTCATTTGTTCAAATGTTCTTGTCAGTACATCCCTTCTGTCTATCCCTTCTCTTCTGTCCATCCCTATCTCTTCTGTCTATCCTATGGCTTCTATCTATCCTATGTCTTCTGTCCATGTGATATGTTCTGTCCATCCTAGCTCTTCTGTCCATCCTAGCTCTTCTGTCCATCCTAGCTCTTCTGTTCATTCTTTTCTTTTCTGCTTTGCCTTTTTTCCTCTGTTCCACTTTTCTCTTCTTTTATATTTCAATCCCTTCGTAGATAGCCACGATCTGTCTTCCGAGATAATGGCTAAACTGATGACGAGTGTGTATAGTTCAAAGTCATTCACTCCACCAGCACACGCCGGCTTTCTCTGAAAGATGGACATGGGATTGAACGTGCGTGCAAGATTCTGTTTTCATGCATGCGTTCCAAGTTCAAATCTCATCCGAAGAACTTGAAGGGCACTGCAGTCTGCAGAGAAATAGATTCCAAAGAGTTAATCTCTTCCAACCTGACTGTTCCAAGCAGGAATCGAACCTCAGACTTTAGAATAAGAGCCTGGCAGCTCAATTAACCAGTGGGCCAACCAGCTTGTGTTGAAATCTTAAGGTTGTGAGTTCGAGTCGCGGCAATGGCTGAGGGTAAACTGTGGAACTGGATTTGTAGGATTTCCCACGAAAGTGCACACCTGGTAGTAAGTGAACCTAACCATCCCCTCCCCCCCCTCCCAACACAAACAGACACAAACAGTTCCACCGCTTTTGTATGTATAAGCACGTTAAGGATTCTGTTATCCATAACGGCGGTTTGTGTGAAAAACACACACACACAACACACAACACACACACGCACGCACGCACGCACGCATGCACACACACACACACCCACACACATATGTTTCTGAGAGTTCCTGAGTTCTCTGCCCTTTTATTGCATAAGTGTCTGGGAAAGGTTTGTCTTGTCTAGGAGGCTGATAAAAATGGATTTGTCGTGAGAAAAGTTCAGTCGCTTACAAAAACGCCATGCTTGTCAATTTGTGTGCAGGGTAGTACTACATATCCTGCCATGATATTCATAGAGAGAGAGAGAGAGAGAGAGAGAGAGGAGAGGAGGAGAGAGAGAGGAGAGAGAGAGAGAGAGAGAATGATGTTTGTGTAGAGCAGTGACAGGTCAAGTGGTGTGATTCTGATGTCATGAAACTACGCCATCTCTTGTTGACGTCAAGGCCGGAGCGGACTTCAAAGAGGATTGACCACGCTCCAGGCGGATGTCTATGTGTATGTTATAGATTCTCCCATCGGGACATGGCGGGGTGTCTTTATCTGTCAGTCAGCGTTCATGAATGCTGACTGGTCATCGTTGATGTATGGCTGTACTACGCCACAGATGTCTCTCCATGTCTTTCTAAAACCTTTCTGTCAACGATTTGGAAAGGAAAATCGAGCCACTGTCTGTCTCTGTCTTTCCTTCTGTTCTTCCTCACATACACAAACGCACCACACACATGGAGAACTCTCATGGTGACATACAGTAAGTCCTCATGGAGAACTATCATTGTGACATACAGTGAATCCTCATGGAGAAACTATCATGGTGACATACAGTGAGTCCTCATGGAGAACTATCATGGTGACACACAGTGAGTCCTCATGGAGAACTATCATGGTGACATACAGTGAGTCCTCATGGAGGCCTATCATGGTGACAGACAGTGAGTCCCTCATGGTGGCCTATCTTGGTATCTCCATGACAGGAGTCCATGAGGATTCATTCTTGCAAACACATACTTGGCATCTCGTCTGTTGAATAGACAACAAAGTCCCATCTGTGGGAAGACTAAAAACGATAAATGATGTGGATGTATGTTTGTTTTGTTGTTGTTTGGTTGGGGGGGGTTTTTGCTTGCTTGTTTGTTTTTTTGCTTAGTTATGAGAAGTACCATGTCTTTAACATGTATATGAAAATAATAATAAAAACGTACATTTAACAGCTCTGCATGCATTCAGATGACTTCACATTTACGCTTGAATGCTTTTCTTCATAAATGAAGTTTTGGCAACAGGCAAATACACGTTCATTCTGTAGGAATGATGTTTGTGGTTTTTGGCTTTTGTTTGTTCTCTCTATAAACTGTGCTATAGTTACCTTACGTCACATGCACCAGTTCACTGTCCTGACACTTGGATTCAGTGTTCTTTTTATCCCACATGCTTTCATTCAAAATATCCAGGAAGTGTTATTCCTTTTTCTGACCACGTAACAGTTTTAGAAAACGAAGTTCTTGTGCTTTGCGTCGTTTCTCTCAGAATGATGTTGAAAGTAGAGAGGAATGGGTTCAGTGCAGAATTGAGTGGCAACACGAAAATGGCCATTCCAACGTTGACCTCCCCTGGAATGACGATACCATTGGCAGCCAGGACCCCACACAGACCAATAGGAAACCAGCACAGGAAATCAGACACGGCAACAGATAGGAGACGCCTGGCGATAGTTGCTTCCTTGGACTGTGCACTTTCGGTGTCTAAATCTTTGGTCTTTGTCAGCTGATTAGATCGAGTGTGACTTCTCACTGACCAGTAAATAAGACACTGACCCACACCAATCAGGAGAAAGAGGATCAGGTTGCAGATGATCATAATACTGAACGAGTAAGTGTGACCAGGAAAGTCAGCTCTGGTGACAGGCAATGGAATGCAAATTCCTGTCTGGGTGGAAGAACTCCCAGTGTGAAGTTGCAGGGAGCAGAGGTACAGATGCCAACGTGAGTCCCAGAGCCCACATGAAGACACAGGCAATGTGAGCTGATCTGACTCCAAACCGGATCTGACTGAAAGGGAAATGGAGCACAAGGAAGCGATCCAGAGTGATGAAGCAGATTAGGAAAGCTGATACTTCAGATGATAGTAGGGATAACAGCCCTGCAATGCTGCAAGCTGAACTCCTTTTCCATGCATTTTCATTCAACATATATCTACCGGCATAAATCCGGTCTGCCACGCCAATGAAGACTAGATATAGCCCCATTAAAAGATCAGATGCACACAGATGAAGAACAAATATTACAAAACCAGTCTGAGTTCTTTCTGACAAAAAAATATATTCGGTAGACAAAACTTCCAAAATTTCCCAGAACAGCAAGCACAGCAAATACTGCTAGAGCACAGCGATAAGCAACAGATTTCAGCAAGTCCTCACATGACGAGAATTCATCAGATGGGGCCAGGCAGTCACCTCGGAAATTATCTGGTAACACAACAGAACAACACAATCTGTAGTTGTCAGCAAGAACAGACATGAGATTTGTCATGTGTTTCATGAAGTCCAGAGAGAAATCAGTTATAGGACAACCTCGTAAATTCAAGACATGAAGATTATCAAACAAGCCTTTTTCCTGCAATTACCATAATGTTATTCCGTGACAAATCTAGAACCTGTAAAACTAGGCATGAAAGTGGACAAGGCACTTACATTCAGAAAAATGGCTTGGACGTGGGAAATATTGAAAATGGTCAGTGATGGATGTATATACTGCTTGGGGACATGAAGAATGCCATCAGACAGAGGATTACCTGCCAGATTCATTTCTCACGAAGTTGAGGCATTTCTGTAAAGTGGCTGAAGTTGACAGACTGAAGGAGATTCCTACTGAGATCCAAACTGTGAAGATTCGGTAACACTACCTGTGTGAACCTCCTCCCATCCACACGCCTGTACGCCCAGGTGGATCAGCATGATGTTATCAGTGACGTCATCTATACTTAGTCCACTGCTGGAAGCTTCCAGGTAGCGCAGCTGTGGGAAAGAGCTGATGAGAAAGGTGTGGTTGCAGGAGAAGGCAAAGCCATAACACACACAGGACTCAGGACAAACGAAGTCACACATCAGTTCATCGTCATGCTGTGGGCATTGTTGCAGGCCGTCACACAGGTGATTCACGTGCACACAGACTGTTTTGTGACTGTCACGACATCGATAAAAACCTGGGCACGTCTTGTAATTCTGACAGTCAGTTTCGTCCTCATGACCCGGACAGTCGATCATGTCATTACACCTGACATAGACAGGGAGACAATAGCCCATCATCATGACACTGAAAATGAGTGTCTGGGCACTGAGTGTTGTTTTGTGGTAAAGGGGTTTTGGTGAACCCTCCAGGAATGTCAAAGTTGATCACAGCTGGGGATGGTATTTCATAAAGTGTAAACGCTCTGTCTTCACAATCTGAGTAATCCTCCGATGTTTTGCAGTAAATGATCCCATCACATGTTTCCTGCCTATCTACACACTGAACAGAAGACAGTGTAAATGTGCATGTAAGTGCACAATCGCACGTGTGTTTGTGTGTGTGAGTGCACGTGAGTGTTTGATGTGTGTGCGCGCGTTGTATGCATGTGCGCGAGAACACATGTGCGTGTGTGCGCGTGCGTACGTGTGTGTGTGTGTGTGTGTGTGTGTGTGTGTGTGTGGTGTGGTGTGTGTGTGTGTGTGTGTGTGTGTGTGTGTGTGTGTGTGTGGTGTGTGTGTGTGTGTGTGTGTATTCGTGTATGCGTAGGTGCGTATGTGTCATATGTGTGTGTGTGTGTGTGTGTGTGTGTGTGTGGTGTGTGTGGTGTGTGTGGTGTGTGTGTGCGCGCGCGCGTTGTGTGTGTGTGTGTGTGTGTGCGTGTGTGTGTGTGTGTGTGTGTGTGTGTGTGTGTGTGTGTGTGTGTGTGAAAGTCAAAGTCAACATTTTATTAAGAGATGGAAATATTGAATAAGCAACATATCTGCTTTGTTTTTTGTTTTTTTACATGAAGCCATCTATAAAAAAAAAAAAAGAAAAAAAAATCAAATCGTGTACAATGCCTTTCATCAAAAGAAAAGTAAACATACCGTCCTTACCCCCTCCCATCTCCTCCCCTTTACCCACTCACTTCCATTCACGTAAAAGGTATCGATACTCATTGCCGCCCCCTATGGTTTACATTCACGAAGTGTATATCTTTATCAATGTAATTTTTTTTCTGCAAGGATGGATATTTTTCGGTATCATATGTGGTTAACGATTCATGAGATGATCTTCCAATTTTTTTCTTAAATGCGGTTTTATTTTTTGTATTTTTTAAGGGTTTTGTGAGTTTATTCCACAGATTTCCACCTGAATATACACGAACTGGATTTTTATATAAATTGTTGCATGTCTATAAATGGACAATAAATGATTTATGTCTATGGCAATTGACTCTAAATGTTTCTGCAATCTTTTGGGGTGCCTGTCCATTAATAACGTTATGCTAGATCTAGTGAAAATGATCTCAATTATTAGAACAATACATCCATTGTAAGAGTCTGAAACCCATGACCGTTTTAGATGTTAGTAAAGCCTTGTCTAACTCAAGCCCAATTAGATACTCGTGATTTAGATGGTATCGAGACAAAAATACTTAAGTTGTCATGTCCTGTTATCACAGATACTGTGACATACTTATACAATTTATGCATAGATAAACAAACCTTTTCTCTAAAATTTAAGGAAGCTAAAGTTATTCCTCTGTGTAAAACCGGGGATTCTTCAAACCATCAAATTACAGACCGATATCCATTTTATCAGCCATTGCAAACCGATCGAAAAACACATGCACAAGTCTCTGTATTCTTATTTCGCTGATAACAAACTTCTCACGAAAGTCAGTCGGGCTTTTGAAAAACATCATTCTTGCCACACAGCCCTCATACAGCTTGTGGACAGTCTTCTTTGCAGCATAAACGAGAATAAATTTGCAGGTATTCTCTTCGTAGACTTTGAAAAAGCTTTTGATGTCATCAACCATTCTTTGTTTGTGCCGTGAACTTGAACTTTACGAAACTGACTCCAGAATTCATAAGTCTTATTTCATTCTTTTTCATGTGACCGAAAAACAATTAGTAGCTGTAGCTGACAAATTGTCAACATTTATGCCTGTCAAATAGGGTGTTCCACAAGGCTCTGTGATAGGACCTCTTTTATTTACTATTAACGTAAATGATTTGCCTTGTTTTGTTAAATGTAAATGCGAAAATGTTTGCAGATGATACATTTTATTCACGAAAACGCTCTGATGCCTATGAATTAACAATTAAGCTTCAAGCAGATATCGATAAACTTACTGAATGGACACAACTAAACCATATGTCTTTAAATGCTATTAAAACAAAGTGCATGTACGTGCCTACAGGACAAAAACGACAAAAATGAATTCAAATTTTTAGCCTTTACTCATATCCAACAATACAGTTGAAGAGAAGTCAGTTTACACAAAAACACAAGGTGTCATTTTTGACAAAGATTTATCTTGGACTGAATAACATTCTTAGCAAAACGCCTTTCCAAAAAAATTTTTCAGTTGTCTCGGATAAAATGTTTCCTCGATGGCCACTCTCGAAAACGTTTTTTCTGTGCGCATACTTTGTCATAAATACTGTAGTGAACATAATTTAAAATTAATTCATCGTCTGTACAAAACGTGCACTGAAATTAGTATATTTAAAATCGAGCTCCCTAACTGATGAAGATCACAACAACAACTCAAAATATAACCTTCTAAACAGACTAGCGCGCGCGCGCGCGCGTGTGTCTGTTGTATGTGTGTGTGTGCGCGTGTGTGTGTGTGGTGTATGTGTGTGTGTGAGTGTGTGGTGTGTGTGTGTGTGTGTGTGTGTGTGTGGTGTGTGTGTGAGTGTGTGTGTGTGTGTGTGTTGTGTGTGTGTGTGTGGTGTGTGGGGGGGGTGTGTGTGGGTGTGTGAGTGAGTGAGTGACTGTGTGCGTGTGTGTGGGTGTGTGTGTGTGTGTGGTGTGTGTGTGTGTGTGTGTGTGTATGTGTTGTGTGTGTCTTTATGTATTTGTGTCTGTCTGCGTGTATGTATGTTAGCGTTGTGTGTGGGTGTGTGTGGTGTGTGTGTGTGTGTGTGTTGTGTGTGTGTGTGTGTGTGTGAGAGAGAGAGAGAGAGAGAGAGAGAGGGAGAGATAGAGAGAGAGATAGAGAGAGAGAGAGAGAGTGAGTGAGAGAGAGGTGTGTTCAGAAGATGAGATAGTAATTATATATCATTAACAACAACACCGACAGTAATGCCAAAACAACACGCCAAAGAGCATATAAACGTACTCCCAGTTAGTAGTACAAAAAAATCAAATCAATCAACACTATCACTATCGCACGTTCTCCCCTTTTGGTGCTAGAAATTGTGTGGTGCATGAGAAAAGAAATAATGCTGCTCTCCCCGGAGGGGAAGTGAACACGGGACTCCCGCGTGTGACAGGCGGAGATCCAACCCACTATACTACGGTTTCACTGAGTTTATAAACGGTCATTGCTTAAAGTGTGCATCACAAAATTAGCATTTTATAGGCATTAGTAAC
>JADBJO010031474.1:0-16708 GCA_016801955.1 Conus betulinus | reverse complement strand
ACCAGTTTAGGCTGCTCCATCCTCCCCTTCCCCACCCACAATGCAAAATTTCTTCCGACGCTACTTTGTGTTCAGAATGAACTCATGTTCTTGACGCAACCTGCGTTTTCTGCTGAAGACAGTCGGATCTAATAAGGGGCGATAACCAGTTTCGAAGGAGTTATTTTTCCTTTTAAAAAAAATATTTTTTTTATTTTGTTTGTTTCGAATTAATTTGAAAACGTAAATAAACTCGCTTTGTTTTTGTAAACTTAGATGCAACATCTGTGTTAGATAGTGTGCCTGAATAAAATTTAACTAACTTTGTTATTTTTATATATATTTTACATTTTTTTATTTAATTGTTTAAAGAAACGCTGAATATAATTTTTATGTATAGGATTTTATCCGTACATTTCGCTTCAGTTAATTCGCTATAAATCAACATACTTCATAATTCTGGGAGGTCTCGTATTATGAGACATGCAATCGCGAACAGTCACACATATGTTTGGGTATGGGTTGCTATGGCACGGCTAATGAACAGCCATGGAGTAACACGGAGAGAGTTGGAACAAAGCTGTCTGTTATTCGTAGAGACGACAAATACCATCCTGGGATCAGTGGTGAATGCGTAAACAGCTGCTCAGGCTGATCTATGCCTGGGAAAATTAATCACAATAAAGTCAGGGGATGGTGGTGGTGGTGGCGGCGGCGGCGGCTGCAGATCTGGTATTCCTCATCATAATGCTAAGCTGTAGCAATTCTGTTGCTTTCACAGGTCTGTGACCCCTGCGGTCACCTGATCGCCACTCGTCTCTGTTCTGGGCAGTCTGCTCCCGTGTTGTGTGGCTAATGTTGAAGGCCTTTAGGGAGGATTTGAGGCTGTCTTTGAAACGTTTCCTCTAGCCGATGAGAGCGTTGGCACCGTTGCAGTTTGCCAACCTGCCCAGCGAAGCTGTGACTGCATCAGGACGAAGAAGATGCTAGGCAGACCAGCACAAGTCAGGACTTCAGTATCCGGAATCTTGTCTTGCCACTTGATGCCCACGAGTCTTCTGAGGCAAGTGGTGTGGAAATGGTGGTTTCCTGGCGTGACGCTGGTAAACTGTCCATGTTTCACAGCACAGCCATAGAGCAGTGTGGTGAGAACTATTGCCCGATACACCTTGATCTTGGTCTCTACGGTGATGCCTCTCCTGTTCCATACTTTCTTGTCCACTGGACAGCAACTGAACGCAGTAGATAAGTTCATCTACCTAGACAGCACTCTGTCCAGAAACGTTGTCATCGACGAGGTGAATGCCGGCTCGCCAAACCTAGTGCCGCTTTTGGCAGACTCCACAAGAACGTATGGAACCAGGCTACTGCACGTCTGATCCCTTCATGTTATCTCCCAGGATTGTCGCTACCAGGGTAAACACGTGGTGGGCTGTTGCACCGAAATCATAGATGTTAGAAAGGAGGCGACGACGAAGGTTACATCACTGCATGCATGCTTGTGTGTGTGTGTGTGGGGGGGGGGGGGGGAGACAACCCATGCAAACGCACAGTCCTCTCTACATCCCTTCCTATTCACGAAGAGGCATGCGCGCACATGCGTGTGTGAGTGACAAAGATGGAGGCAAGCATGTGAATGCACAGCACCCTCCCTTTCCTCCATCCCTGTTCACTACGAAGCATGTGGGCGTTGGTGAGTATGTGTTTGTGAGAGGAAGAGAGAGTGTGTTCGCTCACGCACATGCGATTTTGTCAACCTTGCTCTCCCCCTCTATAAGTGCGCGTGCGTACGCGCGCGCGCGTGTGTGTGTATGTGTGTGTGTGTGTGTGTGTGTGTGTGTGTGTGTGTGTGTGTGTGTGTGTGTGTGTGTGTGTGCTGACATGCATGCAATCCTCGCAGCGTACGCCGTCCTCTCCTCTATCCTGCTCCCTCTCTTCTCTTGCTCACGCTTCACTGACATCTCTGACCCTTCTGTTTGTATTGATGGCCGTTCTTCCAACCATCATCGTTTTGACCTCACGACCTCAGCTCACCGCTGCATCGTCCGTGGGAATGGAATGCTACGGCGTCCGGCCACTTTGACCCCCTTCAGCAGCAGAACCGTGGCGCTGGGTAGCATGCCACAATTAAAGTCAAATGTAAATGCAAGTGCCAGGCTCGCAGTGTACATGGCCCCATTGTGAATGCGCTCAGTGTGTAGGGTGCCGGAACCGACGAAGGCTATAGCAAATATAGGGTTACATTATGTTCTGGGCGTCAGCTAACACATTTTCAATTCTCGGTGCTTTCTATCTGAGTTCCTTCTATCACCTTATGCATATATGTTTATCGAACTAGTCTAAGCTGTCAATATGTCGTTGTGGGAACATGGGAGGGAGATATGACTGCAGGCAAACACTGAAACAAAACTGAAAGAGAATTACTCTGCCATCGAAATAAGATGGGAAAAAAAAAATGACAAAGACACACTACGAATTTTAGCCTCTTTTGCCTTTTCTCTTTGGCCTTTTACAGGCAAGACAAATAATATCCAGGACAATGAAAACGAAGGACGAGTGGACACTTGTGTCTACAAAATGGATGCAGAAACGCGCTCAGAGAGAGAGAGAGAGAGAGAGAGAGAGAGAGAGAGAGAGAGAGAGAGTGAACTAAGTTTGCTTGCTCTTCTTCCTGAGTTGAACATCCTGAGTTCTCAATCTCCACTCCCCCTTCCCCCCTCCTGTGGCTATAACGTCAAATGGAAGACCAGATTTTATTCGATTGTTTGTTTCCTTCCTGCCAGGTTAGATATATTCCTGTGACAATTGGGTATGGGTAGGTGGGGTAGGTGTGTCGTCTTCTACGTGAAGGACCTGGAATATTTTCTCAATAAAGTTATGTTAAAATTTCACCTAAACATGCAAACGACTGAATGGTTTCACTACAATCATCACGTAACATGGACCATGATTGACTAGACCATGAAATATGTGCATGAAAACATAATTTCCTGGATTGGAGATTGAGAAAATATTTTGCTTGATAACTGATAAAATCCATAAGAAATCTGTTTTTCAAGATTGGTATTGTGGTCATACCACGTTAAATCATTGTCAGTAATAACCTCTATTCCTTTGTGTAATGCTACCTCTTCTATCATTTAGTCTTCGAAATACGGTGTTTTCCCATGAGTGAATTCGTCTCAGATGCTCTGTCACTCATTTTCACAACTAAAGTTTGCCTATGAAAAGGCTGGAGTGATTTTGTTTGACAGACTGCTCACTTGTTCAGGCTGCCCCATCCTCCCCTTTCCCACCCCCAATGCAAAATATCTTCCAACGCTACTTTGTGTTCAGAACGAACTCGTGTTCTTGACGCAACCTGCGTTTTCAGCTACCCATATGTGTGTGTGTGTGCCTCTGTGTACGTGTGTGTGTGTGTGTCCTTCTGTGTGTGAGTGTGTGTGTGTCTGCCTCTGTGTGTGTGTGTGTGTGTGGGGGGGGGGGGGGGTTGCGTTTGTATGTCTATGTGTCTGTCTGCCCATATGCGTGTGTGTGTGTGTGTGTGTGTCCATGTGTTTGCCTGTGTGTGTGTGTGTGTGTGTGTGTGTGTGTGTGTGTGTGTGTGTGTGCGCGCGCGCGCGCGCGCCGCGCCTCTGCCTCTGGCTCTGTGTGTGTGTGTGTGTGTGTGTGTGTGTGTGTGTGTGTGTATGCGTGCGTGCATGTGTGTGTGCATGCGTGCGTGCATGTGTGTGTGTGTGTGTGTGTGTGTACCTGTGTGTGTGTGTGCCTGTGTGTGTGTGTGTGCGCACTCATGTGTATGTATTTGTGTATGCATCTGAATTCATATATGTATAATATGCTTGCATGCGTGCATATGTGTATATGTGTACGCACACATATGTGTGAACCTTTTTTGTTAGTATGTGTGCATGAGCTTCAGTGTGTGTGTGCGCACATGTTCATTTGTGTACGTTCGTGTGTGCGTGCGTGTGTGCAGATTTATGTACATGCATGTATGTGTATGAGTTGTATGTGAATGTGTCTGTGTGTTTTAAACCTGAAATATGCAACTTTGAATGCAACAGCAAATGCTAAACCTGAATACTTTGACCACCCAGAGCAAAGGAAGTAATCGAAATTTTGGCTTGTAACAAGTAAGTAAGGGAAAGAAGGCAGTCAATACAGGTACTAATAATCTGTGGAATTACTCTGCCGCCGAAAGAAAAAAAAAAAAGTGGAAATACAAACACATAATTTCCACCTCTTTTGTCTTTTCGCTTTGGTCAATTACAAGCAAGACAAAATAATATCCAGGACAATTAATCATTCAATCATTTGGTGTTGGAATATATGGTGTGTATTCCTGTGAGTGTATTTTGTCTCATATGCTCTCTTACTCATTTTCACTACCACAATTTGCCTGTGAAAGGACTGAATTGATTTTGTTGACAAACTGCTTACCAGTTTAGGCTGCCCCATCCTCCCCTTTCCCATCCCAATGCAAAATTTCTTCCGACGCTACTTTGTGTTCAGAACGAACTCGTGTTCTTGACGCAACCTGCGTTTTCAGCTAAAGGCAGGCGGATCTGATAAGGGGAGATAACCCGTTTACATCGCTACACAATGAAGAAAAGGAGTTATTTTTTTCCTTTTTGATATTTTGTTTTTTACTGTTTTTTTACCTGCTAAATTGGAACACGTCCGTAAAACTCGCCGTGTTATTGTGAATTTGAATGAAACAATTAGGTTGTATTAGGTTTTAGTAGGCCACAATCATATATTCGTTTTTATATATATTTTTTAGACTTTTTTATTTTATATTTTTTAACTCAAGCAAATTATTATAAAACTACAATCTTTACATGCAACGTAATATGATTTGCCACGGTTCAGTGTGCTCTGAGTCGACTTATATTAATTATAAGTACTTAAATGTTGTCGGTCTCCAAAATGAGATCCAATAAAAACTTGTTTGAGCTCTAGGCTAAAGGACAGAGCACTTTAACGGTCTACGCGCTCTGTGCTAAAGGACAGAGTTTACACAACGGTCTAGTCGTTTTTAAACATCACTTAATTTTTAATTCTTGGTTCTTTTCTGTCACGTAGTCTCAAACCAAACTGGAAATCCGTAGCATCATATATTAATCATTCTCATCAATCAGCATGGGGAGAAAAAAAAGTCCGAAATTTTGTGACCCTTAAAGCCCTGCTCTCATGGTGACCTCAATTTCGAGGTCCTCTCCACGTCTGTGGCCTTGATAGAGTTCTGTCAGGGTCACTGGTATCGACGAGTGCATGGGGGTTGTGGTTGGACGGACGTAGTGGCCTCCTCCGGAAGGAGAGCTCACTCTAGGAGAGTGGCTTTTGAGAAACAGTAAATAGAAAGAAAAACTACATGTTCCGAGAAACCCACAGAGCCTTTTCTGTGAAATTTGAGGTCTGTGACGTGATCGTGCGGCAGCCTACACCCAAAGCCAGTGACCACCGCAGCAGTGAAAGAAGAGCCAGGCACATCAGCGACGCCCCCCTCCTGCTGTTGAAGCCGAGCTTGAGGTACAGGAACTCGGTGAAGGGCCAGCCAGCGTGAAATGGAGGTTACTGAGGCCACCCCAGCAGCTGAATCGGCAAGCAGCAAGCCCTCCTGTCTTCTGGATTCCCTTCTCAATGATGTGTACGTCACCCACGTGGAGCCGGCAAAGGGGACGTATCAGTTGTGCACTGAG
Source organism: Conus betulinus (assembly GCA_016801955.1). NCBI lineage: Eukaryota > Metazoa > Mollusca > Gastropoda > Neogastropoda > Conidae > Conus > Conus betulinus. Next base: position 11,024 of record JADBJO010031474.1, on the reverse strand, counting down.
GAGGTTGAGAGGTACCGTGAGGAGAGAGGCATCAAGATGAACGAGAATCCATTGTTGTGGTGGAAGAAAAATGAGCCTCGCTACCCCCCACTGCTCGCACGTGCGGCAAAGATGTATTTGAGCATCCCAGCAACTAGTGTGCCCTCTGAGAGGGTGTTTTCTACTGCAGGGGACATCCTGACTGAGCAGAGGGCTCGTCTCAAGCCAATGCAGCTGGACAGACTCCTGTTCTTGAAGAAGAACATGGAGTGACATGTGTTCCAAATCTCAGCAGAAAACATTTGCAGAATTTATTTTCAGACTATTCTGTGTTTTTGAAAAAGTGAAATTTACCTGAAACAGCAGGAAAATGTGATTTAGTTTTCGTTATTTTGTGCAATATTGTAGCCTGCTCAGAATACGTCTACGTGACACTCGTTACTCGTTGGTAGGCATCACCAGATAAGGCATGTGATTCGTTCAGTTAGTTTGTGATTAAATATTTTGATTCATAGTCTGTTTATTTTTTCACTTGTTCACTGAGCAGCTCTCTCTCTCCCCCTCTCTCTCTCTCTCTCTCTCTCTCCCTCCATCTCTCTCTCTTAAATTGACCGATGCTATGGAAATTTATGATGATTATTCGTTTCTGTGTCGAGTCATCAAGTTCGCGGTTAACCGGTTCAAAAAAACCGGTTCGTGCGAAAAAAAAAAAACCGCGGTAAAACCGGTTCGACTTTCAGAACCGGCACCCAACCCTACTCAAGAACAAAAGCACAAAATGAATATAATCGCAATATCTTAATATATATATATATATATATATATAGAGAGAGAGAGAGAGAGAGAGAGGTAGGTGTGTGTGTGGGAGAGAGAGAGAGAGAGAGAGAGAGAGAGAGAGAGAGTTTGTGTGGGGTGAAGGGGGTGGGATGGGGTGGGGTGAGTGTGTCTTTGCAATCTATCTTTGCAGTCAACCATTACGGAGACAATAAATCGAAAAGCAGTAACAGCAGTATTTCGATTTTAAGTCGTAGATCTACGTGCATTTGAGAAAACTACGCAATTGCCATGCTCCGGAATCAAAGACGCTTCAAGGCACTGCTGTCAGCCGCCATTTCTGCGGTTTAGTTTTGCTAACCTCTGGGACAAAACATTAGGTCACGTGATCATTCTGCTGGCATGGAAAAATGTTGTTATTGTTGTTGTTGTTTTTTCCCAATGCTGCTGCTGGCCAACGTTTCCAGAGCCGAAAGCATTGATAGATTGATCCTATGGAGAACGGGCCACAATCATCAAATAATAACTGTGCTATTTTCCGGGAGCGATCGAACACGGTAATAACGGGTGCACTGGACAAAAAACGGTATATGGTGAGGAAAAAGAAGCAGAACAATGGTAATATTGATGCAGCTATGATGATGGTTATGAGCCAATATGATTATTATTAAAAGGCGAATTATTTGGTATGCAAGGATTGAAGGACAGAGTGACGATGCTGGGGAGCGGAGAAGGGAAGGAGGTGTTCAAAATCTTTTTCCAGAGAAATAATAAACCCATCATCAGGCAGTGGACAGACAACTGGGATGGAGGGGGGATTTTGGAGGGGGGGGAGGGGGGATGTCGGAGTATGTAGGGAAAAAAAAAAAGGGAAGGATGATGCACTCTGTTAATATTTATGACAAATTTCATGCACACCCATGTATGAATGCATGCATACGCGTATGAAAGCGCGCAGGCTCGTGAACACACACACACACACACACACACACACACACACACACACACACACACACACACACACACACTAACTCTCCATTCTCTGAGACCTTACTTCTTTTCATCCTGTCTCCAAAACCTTTGTTTGAAAGATCATCGTGAAATCTACCATTAAAACCTGTAAACTCGATCCACTTCTGGCTCCTTTCCCCAGCCGCAGTCTTAGTACACTCCTTCCTTACAACAAATGTTTCTTTTCCCATCTGATATGTGCCGGTGCTGTTTTCATGAGTTTTCTATGTGTACGAATACCTCTGTCTATCATTGATAACCCTCTGTCCACTGGTTCTTTGCCATCCTCTTTCAAAAACGCAATCGTTCGCCCTCCATTTAAAAAAAAGTCTAGTCTCGATCCTGAATATTTAAATGACTACAAGCCTGTTTTGAATCTTCCTTTCTTTGCCGATGTTACCGATATTAAATTGTTCTTGCTCTCAGCTCATAGGTTATCTTAATTCTAATGATCTTTGTTTACCTGCTTCAGTTTGCCAATTGTTCTGATCAAAACACAGGAACTGCTCTTCTTAAAACCTACAATGACTTTCTGTATACCTGCTTCAGTTTGCCAATTGTTCTGATCAAAACACAGGAACTGCTCTTCTTAAAACCTACAATGACTTTCTGACTGCCCTTGACAGCAACAAACATAACGCTTCTCTCTCTCTCTGCCAGACCTCTCTGCAGCTTTTGATACCATCGACCATTCTATTCTTCACTCGCGTTTTGCATGACTCTTTTGGTCTCTCTGACACAATCCTCAACTGGTTTCACTCCTACATCACTGACAGTCATTATGTTGTTCCTTGCAGCCCAGTTCCATTACTGTACGGTGTACCCCAGGGCTCAGTGTTTGCGGCCAGTCACTTTTCATTTTGTACACTTACCCTGTCACCGCTTTTATAAATCAACATTCCGTTTTCCATCACAGTTTCTCCGATGACAATCACCTTTATATTTCTATACCTCATTCTGATCTTCCGACAAAGATTTGAAACACCTAGTCCTGCATATCTGACCTCAAAAACTGGATGACAGACAACAAAGTTAAACTGAACGAAGACAAAACTGAAATGATGTTGATCTGTCCACCAGAATATTTGCATCCTTCTTCTGTTTCATCTTCTATCGATCTCATTGACCCATCGATCACTTTTTCTTCTGCTCGGTATAACACTGGGCAAACTCTTTCCTTTCAACAGCATGTTGCTAATGACATTCGAACTGGTTTTCTTGAAGTCCGTCGCACTGTTTCCATCCGTCACACCCTCCTCTCGAAGCCGCCACTAAAAGCTTTGTTTGCGTATTTGTACTCTCTCGTTTTGATTATTGCACTGCTCTTCCGTCTGGTTCCCTGTTGTAGACTCATCAAGAAATTTCAGAGGATCCTAAATCATGCTAACCGCCTCATCTTTTTGCCTGTCTGTATGAATTTTGACCATATTTGCCCATTCTTGCGTTCTCTTCACTGGCTCCCTCTTCGACAAAGGATCTCCTACAAAGCTGCACCTCGTCACTTTAAATCTTTTGAATCCTCCTGTCTTCAATAGCTGACTGATCTATTGCACTTGTATACCCATCTCGTGAACTCCGTTTTTCTTCCAATAATCCGTCTCTTCCATCTTCCCTTTGCTCGTGCTAAAACCTCGAGTTAGCGTTCTTTTGGAAGGCAACCATGCTGACCGTTACGCATTCCTTTGCCTATCAGGCCTCTTTTATCTGGAACCATCTCCCACATCAAGTCAAATACTCGGGTCTTTCTTTCTTCCGTGAAATCAAACTTGGAAATGTTTCTTTTTCCCTTCTGATAAGTGTCGTGTGCTGCTTTCAGGAGTATTCTATGTGTTTTGGACCTCTGTGTTTGTTCATCTTCTAATAATTGTCCTTGTGTTTGATAGGCAGGTGACGGTTGGAAAGGGAGTGTGACAGGGAGAAGCTGGGTGGTTGGCAGATGTGAATATGGAGCGAGCTTGGGACTGCCGGTTACATTTCTGTGTAATGCTCGTTCTGATTTATTTGGCTTGTGATCTGATGTGTGTTCTTGCTTATTGTAAATGCCTAGAGCATTTACACACACACACACACACACACACACACACACACACACACACACACACACACACACACACACACACACACGCACGCACGCACACACACACACACACACACACACACACACACACACACACACACACACACACACACACACACACACACACACACACACACACACACACACACACACACACACACACACACACACACACACACACACCACACACTCACGCGCGCGCGCGCTCTCGCGCGCGCGCAACGCAACTGCACGCACGCACTCACACACATGCAACACACACACTCAGTTCTCTCTCTCTCGTCAGTTCCTCTCTCTCTCTCTCTCTCTCTCTCCTCTCTCTCTCTCTCTCTCTCTCTCTCTCTCTCTCTCTCTCTCTCTCTTACCCCCACGCCCCTCTCTCCCCTTCACCCCCCCCCCCCATCACCTGTCCCCCCCCCCCCCCCCCCCCATTCCCCCCCCCCCCCCCCCCCCCCCCCCCAATCGGTGATGAGAACGTGCGTGCTGACCTGACCTTCAGTTCTCTCTCTATCCACCTTCCTCCGCCCCCCGGCCCCCCTCCCCCCCCCCCTCCCTTTCAAACCCTCCCGCCTCACACACACCTTCCCCCACCCCTCTCCCCCTTCCCCTTCCCCTCCCCTCCCCCTCCCTTCCCCCTACCCCCAATGTGTAGAAGAGGGAATGCTTGTAAACTTTGCACACAGCATACAGATACATGTGATCGTTTACGTCATGTCGCTCAGTAGGACAATGTTTTCGACGCAAAATATCGCATCTCTCTCTCTCTCTCTCTCTCTCTCTCTCTCTCTCTCTCTCTCTCTCTCTCTCTCTCTCTCACTCAGTAATTTGTATCTATATGCTCCGATCTGACCTGTTCAGATTTCAATAACATTATATAAGCATTTGTTAAAGAAGAGGCTGTCATTAAATGGAACAAAGTTCAATTTTTTATGACCACCTCCAATCAAGGAATTAGTTCCACTGTAGACTACGAACTTCAGAGCTCTCTGATGCAAACGACTGCATTGTTCCACTACAATTATCACATAACATGATGATGATGAGACCAGAAAATATGTGCATGAAAACATAATTTCCCGGATTGGAGATTGAGAAAATCTTTTGCTTTAACTGATAAATTCGATTAGAAATATGTTTTTCACAGATTCGTATCGTAGTCATACAACGTTAAATCATTGTCAATAATAACCCCTACTCCTTTGTGTAATGTTACCTCTTCTATCATTTGGTATTCGAAATATGGTGGTTTGAACAGAGAGCCAAACGTGTCTCATATGCTCTCTCATTCATTTTCACTACTAAAATTTGCCTGTGAAAAGACTTAAGTGATTTTTATTGACAAACTGCTCACCAGTTTAGGCTGCTCCATCCTCCCCTTCCCCACCCACAATGCAAAATTTCTTCCGACGCTACTTTGTGTGTTCAGAATGAACTCATGTTCTTGACGCAACCTGCGTTTTCTGCTGAAGACAGTCGGATCTAATAAGGGGCGATAACCAGTTTCAAAGGAGTTATTTTTCTTTTTTAAAAAAATATTTTTTTATTTGTTTATTTCGAATTGATTTGAAAACGTAAATAAACTCGCTTTGTTTTTGTAAACTTAGATGCAACATCTGTGTTAGATAGTGTGCTTGAATAAAATTTTACTAACTTTGTTATTTTTATATCTTTTAAATTTTTTTCATTTAATTGTTTAAAGAAACGCTGAATATGATTTTTATGTATAGGCTTTCATCCGTACATTTCATTACGATGATTTCGCAACCAATCAACATTCTTCAAAATTCTGAGAGGTCTCATATTATGAGACATGCGATCGCGAACAGTCACGTATATGTTTGGGTATGGGTTGCTATGGCACGGCTAATGAACAGCCCATGGAGTAACACGGAGAGAGTTGGAACCAAGCTGTCTGTTATCCGTAGAGATGACGAAAACCATCCTCGGATCGGTGGTGAATGCGTAAACAGCTGCTCAGGCCGATCTGTGCCCGGGAAAATTAATCACAATAAAGTTAGGGGATGGTGGCGGCAGCAGCAGCTGGAGATCTGGTATTCCTGATCATAATGCTAAGCTGCAGCAATTCTGTTGCTTTCACAGGTCTATGACCCCTGCGGTCGCCACTCGTCTCTGTTCTGGGCAGTCTGCTCCCGTGTTGTGTGGCTAATGTTGAAGGCCTTCACGGAGGATTTGAGGCTGTCTGAGGACTTCAGTGTCCGGAATCTTGTCTTGCCACTTGATGCCCACGAGTCTTCTGAGGCAAGTGGTGTGGAAATGGTGGTTTCCTGGCGTGACGCTGGTAAACTGTCCATGTTTCACAGCCATAGAGCAGTGTGGTGAGAACTATGGCCCGATACACCTTGATCTTGGTCTCTACGGTGATGCCTCTCCTGTTCCATACTTTCTTGTCCACTGGACAGCAACTGAACGCAGTAGATAAGTTCATCTACCTAGACAGCACTCTGTCCAGAAACGTTGTCATCGACGAGGTGAATGCCGGCTCGCCAAACCTAGTGCCGCTTTTGGCAGACTCCACAAGAACGTATGGAACCAGGCTACTGCACGTCTGACCCCATCATGTTATCTCCCAGGATTGTCGCTACCAGGGTAAACACGTGGTGGCTGTTGCACCGAAATCATAGATGTTAGAAAGGAGGCGACGAAGGTTACATCACTGCATGCATGCTTGTGTGTGTGTGTGTGGGGAGGGGGGGGGGGGGAGAGAAAGACAAACCATGCAAACGCACAGTCCTCTCTACATCCCTTCCTATTCACGAAGAGGCATGCGCGCGCACATGCGTGTGTGAGTGACAAAGATGGAGGCAAGCATGTGAATGCACAGCACCCTCCCTTTCCTCATCCCTGTTCACTACGAAGCATGTGTGCGTTGGTGAGTATGTGTTTGTGAGAGGAAGAGAGAGTGTGTGCTCGCTCACACACATGCGATTTTGTCAACCTTGCTCTCCCCTTCCATATGTGCGCGTGCATACGCGCGCGCGCGCGCGCGCGCGCGCGCGCGTGTGTGTGTGTGTGTGTGTGTGTGTGTGTGTGTGTGTGCTGACATGCATGCAATCCTCGCAGCGTACGCCGTCCTCTCCTCTATCCTGCTCCCTCTCTTCTCTTGCTTACGCCTAGCTGAAATCTCTGACCCTCTGTTTGTATTGATGGCCGTTCTTCCAACCATCATCGTTTTGACCTCACCTCAGCTCACCGCTGCATCGTCCGTGGGAATGGAATGCTACGGCGTCCGGCCACTTTGACCCCCTTCAGTAGCAGAACCGTGGCGCTGGGTAGCATGCCACAATTAAAGTCAATGTAAATGCAAGTGCCAGGCTCGCAGTGTACATGGCCCCATTGTGAATGCGCTCAGTGTGTAGGGGGCCGGAACCGATGAAGGTTATAGCAAATATAGGGTTACATTGTGTTCTGGGCGTCAGCTAACACATTTTCAATTCTCGGTGCTTTCTATCTGAGTTCCTTCTATCACCTTATGCATATATGTTTATCTGAACTAGTCTAAGCTGTCAATATGTCGTTGTGGGAACATGGGAGGGAGATATGACTGCAGGCAAACACTGAAACAAAACTGAAAGAGAATTACTCTGCCATCGAAATAAGATGGAAAAAAAAATTGCAAAAGACACACTACGAATTTCAGCCTCTTTTGCCTTTTCTCTTTGGCTTTTTACAGGCAAGACAAATAATATCCAGGGCAATGAAACGAAGGACGAGTAGACACTTATGTCTGCAAAATGGATGCAGAAACGCGCTCAGAGAGAGAGAGAGAGAGAGAGAGAGAGAGAGGTGAACTAAGTTTGCTTGCTCTTCTTCCTGAGTTGAACATCCTGAGTTCTCAATCTCCACTCCCCCTTCCCCCCCTCCTGTGGCTATAATGTCAATGGAAGACCAGATTTTATTCGATTGTTTGTTTCCTGCCAGGTTAGATATACTCCTGTGACAATTTGGGTATGGGTAGGTGGGTAGGTGTGTCGTCTTCTACGTGAAGGACCTGGAATATTTTCTCAATAAAGTTATGTTAAAATTTCACCTAAACATGCAAACGACTGAATGGTTTCACTACAATCATCACGTAACATGGACCGTGATTGACGAGACCATGAAATATGTGCATGAAAACGTAATTTCCTGGATTGGAGATTGAGAAAATATTTTGCTGATAACTGATAAAATCCATAAGAAATCTGTTTTTCAAGATTGGTATTGTGGTCATACCACGTTAAATCATTGTCAATAATAACCCCTATTCCTTTGTGTAATGTTACCTCTTCTATCATTTGGTCTTCGAAATACGGTGTTTTCCCATGAGTGAATTCGTCTCAGATGCTCTGTCACTCATTTTCACAACTAAAGTTTGCCTGTGAAAAGGCTGGAGTGATTTTGTTGACAGACTGCTCACTTGTTCAGGCTGCCCCATCCTCCCCTTTCCCACCCCCAATGCAAAATTTCTTCCGACGCTACTTTGTGTTCAGAATGAACTCGTGTTCTTGACGCAACCTGCGTTTTCAGCTAAAGGCAGGCGGATCTGATAAGAAGAGATAACCCGTTTAAGAAAAGGAGTTATTTTTCCTTTTTGATATTTTTTTTTTTTTTTTTCTGTTTTACCTGCTGAATTGAAACATGTCCGTAAAACTCGCCATATTATTGTGAACTTGAACAAAATATCTAGGTTTTATTATGTTATAGTTAAATCAAAATCAAAATCACCTCCTCGTTTTTATATAATTTTTTAGATTTTTTAATTATATTTTTAACTCAAGCTAAACTACAATCTTTACATTGCATGTAAACTATATGTTAAGGATGCAGGTGGGGATACCAACCACTATACATACTAGCAAGGAAAAAAAGCAAGTCAATTAAGCTAAAACCAATGGGTTTTCAAAATTTCTGGAATTTTTAATAGGTCTCAGATTCGACGCCCGCTAACAAGTTGCGCATGTGCTCAGTGTAAAGGGGCAAGAATCCAACTAAACGTAGACTGAAGCTAGGTCTAATAGGTTAGAGGGTTACATGCTGCATGCTGCCCCAGTCGTTAAATGACACTTTAATATTAATATTATGAACTAGCTTTTACAAAAGCAGTCAAGATGTCATTGTGGGGTTACGGGAGGGAAATATGACTGCAGAAGAAAACAACAAAACAAAGGTAAAAGAGAAGTACCCCAGACTAAGGAGGTTACACAGTCCGGTCACTAAAGACAAATCGTGATGATTTCGACAGAGTAGTGTCCCTTAGACTTTGGTGGTCTAACAGCATGGCTACAAAAATGAAAAACGGAGGACATCATTATGCAGCAAAAAACTGCACAAATTCGATATGGAACAAAAGACCGTAGACAAGACAAGAATCTCTTCACAGATTTCCGGGAAGACCGGGTCAGTCAAGGTATAATTATGTTGTTCAACATGGGAATCAGTAGATTTATACACGCATAGACCATGTCTGTTTCTTAGCAAATAAAAGTTTCCTTAAAGACTACCTTTTCTGATTTACATCTGAATATATGAAATAAGCTTTTGTGTATGCATAGTAACACAAATGCAAAAATGTTTAAGTGTACACACACAAAATTACATGTGTGCATGCATGTATGCACAGGATATGGGTGAGACAATGGTGAACGAACTGGGAAGGAGAAAGAAGCACTATATACGTAGATCTGTACACAAAGAGACTAGCTCTAACGACACTGACATGACCATATGCATACGTCTGAGCACATATAAATATATAGTGTACATGTGTGTGTGTGTGTGCGTGTGTGCGCGTTTGTATGTCCGTGTGTTTGTCTACCCATATGTGTGTGTGCATGCCTCTGTGTACGTATGTGTGTGTGTGTCCTTCTGTGTGTGAATGTGTGTGTGTGTGCTGTCTGTGTGTGTGTGTGTGTCGGGGGGGGGGGGGGGGGGGGGGGGGGGGGGGTGTTGCGTTTGTATGTCTATGTGTCTGTCTGCCCATATGCGTGTGTCTGTGTGTGTTTGCCTGTGTGTGTGTGTGTGCACGCGCGCCTCTGCCTCTGGCTCTGTGTGTGTGTGTGTGTGTGTGTGTGTGTGCGTGCATGTGTGTGTGTGTGTGTGTACCTGTGTGTGTGTGTGTGTGTGTGTGTGCGCACTCATGTGTATGTATTTGTGTATGCATCTGAATTCATATATGTATAATATGCTTACATGCATGCATATATGTATATGTGTACGCACACATATGTGTGAACCTTTTTTGTTAGTGTGCGTGCATGAGCTTCAGTGTGTGTGTGTGCGCACATGTTCATTTGTGTACGTTCGTGTGTGCGTGCGTGTGTGCGTATTTATGTACATGCATGCATGTGTATGAGTTGTATGTGAATGTGTCTGTGTGTTTTAAACCTGAAATATGCAACTTTGAATGCAACAGCAAATGCTAAACCTGAATACTTTGACCACCCAGAGCAAAGGGAAGTAATCGAAATTTTGACTTGTAACAAGTAAGTAAGCGAAAGAAGGCAGTCAATACAGATACTTAATCTGTGGAATTACTCTGCCGCCGAAAGAAAAAAAAAGTGGAAATACAAACACATAATTTCCACCTCTTTTGTCTTTCCGCTTTGGTCAATTACATGCAAGACAAATTAATATCCAGGACAATTAATCATTCAATCATTTGGTGTTTGGAATATGGTGGTGACCCTCTCTCTCTCTCTCATCCTCTCTCTCTCTCTCTGCTCATGCTTGCTAGCTTGCTTGTGTGTGTGTGTTGTGTGTGTGTGTGTGTGTGGTGTGTTGTTGTGTGTGCGTGCGTGCGCGCGCGCGCGCGCGCGTCAAACGTATGTGCGTGGTGTGTGTGTGGTGTGCGCGCGCATACGTATGGTGCGTGCGTGTGTGTGTGTGTGTGTGTGTGTGGTGTGTGGAGGGGGCGGGGGGGGGGGGGGGGGGGGGAGGGCTTGCACGTAAGCGCGCACGCGTCACCGTTTCACACTTACAAGGAATCAAGAGCCATTGGTCTCCCTACATGCTTTCTACTCCACCCGGTAATCTGGCTGTGGTCCGGGCAACCGCCGCCCCCCCCCCCCCCCCCCCCGCACGCTGATGCGGGTGGTATGCCATCTCAAGATGCATCTCCGATAGTCAATGGCATGCCCCAGCCATCCAAAGGAAGCATTGTGGGTCTCTTTAATCGTGCTTCCTA
>JADBJO010031473.1:15000-16708 GCA_016801955.1 Conus betulinus | reverse complement strand
ACACATTGTCAAAGAAAAGAATACTGACTCAAATGAATTACAAAAAAAAAAAAAAAATTTTTGCAATGCTAAGAACATTCGTTCAGCAACACGAGTTCCGCCTATGACAGTTAGTGATGTTTGCCAAGCTTTATGCCAATTAAAGTCAAAGTTGCAAAAGTAATACCATTTTCAAATCTGGAGACAAATCTGAGCCATCGAACTACAGACCAATATCCATTTTGCCAGTTCTGTCCAAGCCCTTGGAAAAAACACATAAAAAAACATCTTTGCCACCATTTTGGACTCCTCCACCCTACTAAATAAAAATCAATCAGGATTCAGGAAAAAATCATTCTTGTCATACAGCGCTTACAAAACCTAGTAATCAATGGCTAGCCAGTGTTAATGAGAATAAATATTGTGGCGCACTGTTTGTTGATTTTGCAAAGGCTTTTGATGTAATTGACCACAAATTGTTATGCAGAAAGCTTTTATGTGATGGTGTGGAGGGGTAAGGGGGTGTGCAGGTGAAGACAGGCAGATGGTGATATGCGCAGGGACCAAGGGACAGCAGCCAGTCAAGAAGACACAGACGAATGTGGAGTTTTTCTTCTTTTATTGCCCCTTCCATGATGAGCTCAACCCAGGCACACTGCCCTGGGAACTCTTCTCTCTCTCTCTCTCTTAGCACTCAGCGCACTGAGCACTCTCACGCGCCGATCGCTCACTCGCGGACCACACTCTGGACGACACTCTCCTCCGGGGAACACTGACTGGGGGAACACTGATCTGCGAACACTGAACACGCCACGCTGCGCGCCTCACTTATATACAGCTTGACTGGACCGCAAAGCCGGCAACGCAGCGCCGCAGGCAAAGTGAGCCTCGCGAGACAGCAAATGATAAAATTTGTGCTATCTGTCGCAGCTTCTGCGTTGTCTAGCTCGCCGTACAGTCAAAGTATCCAAACATATTAGACATCGATGAAAACCTCAGAACCCAAAGAATAAAACGCAATCAATCATATTGACAATTTGTGGCTGTGTAAAGTTATTGGCAATAAAGTCCGAGAATGAAACCACTTTTACGGGTTTACGTCATATTTTCCCTTATTTCGATGACAAAAAGCAAACTGCGTGAAATAATTTTGTAATGACTGAAAAGCTGGCATTTCGCTCTTTTTATACATATAAAATTTCATTATCCAAGATGCCGTCTAAGTGGAGAACTTTGCGTTTAAAAATTTGATGGAAAACACAACTTGCCTTATCGTCACATGGCCGTCGCCATGTGCTTTTAACACGACTTTCGATAAAATGTTATTCCGTTGAAATGGTTAATCGGATGATAATTTTTTATATATTTTCGGTTGCTTCTACCATAGAAACGAAGTTACTAAAAAAGATTTCGATAGGAAAGTCCGAATTTCATAAAACAACAATTAGATCAGAACGCCGACAATGAACAAAGAAGGCGACTCGCTCAAGAGACCGGCGCCGTCAGTCATTTCGTATAGTCGCATGCTTGTACAGAAAAGATCATAGCCATGCGATATACGAAATGAGAGAGCTTATGGACTTTACTTTCAATGCGCATTCATGGATTCTTTGGATTCTCTCATACTTTTTGTGAAATCAAGAATTATTTACGGTTTGTTCGTCGAACAATTCAAAATGGCGCCAAATTTAATTTGGTTGAAATACCAGTTTTAGGGAAAATATGGGTT
>JADBJO010031473.1:0-5000 GCA_016801955.1 Conus betulinus | reverse complement strand
CCCAGTGGAACTGATGTTCCAGTATTTCCTTAAAGGAGAGTGATAATTGATAAGTCAGTGGGGTAAGAATACCCCAGAACTCCTAGAGACAGTGATGATCTTGGTATTTGGGGCTGGATAGTGAATATTTTTTTTGTTTCTCCTCTTGATATGAAGGATAAATGTTGATGCATGCTCCCTGATGTTTATGAATGATGTGATACATATTCACCTGTTGCTGGTGATTGATACTAATTCATCCCCATAATATTTATGAATTTCTTGATTGTACGGAAAGCACTTGTTTCTTTTTCCTCCTTTGTGGAGAGGACGTATAAATGAAATTATTTAAGTGTTGATGTCTGATTAATATTTGTACTCCCGTAGAAGGAGGAGAAACAACCCTTTCTTGTGTTGTGATTATTATTTGGCACTCCTTGGGTGAGAGGGTGTACATGCGGAGTGTACTTTTGGCAGATCTGCATGTGTGTGTACGACCCCTGAGTATGACACCTATAGCCCAGCTGACCGCAAAGGGCCACATCGGGGCTGTCACCACGTCAAAATCAACTCAAGTCATTAGAAAAAAAAAAACAGTTTCGCACTTCTCTTTAAATGACATCTCTAGAAACGCACCAGAAACTACGTTAAAAATCTTTCTTCCGTAAAAGAATCTCAAAGAAGGAAAGCACTAAACCCTATTAGAATGGATGCAGAACCCCTTCAAGAGTCAACAACTCATAAAACATGTTATCAAAGTTTTCTAAAAAAAACTTACGCTACAACTAGGTGTTGTTGACATCCCCATCCTATTGAGCCGTTTGGGTCTTGTTCCTCCTCCATCGTTTTATGATCCTTTCCACAAAGTGATGGATATGACAGACACTTTGGGGGCTGGTAAGGTAAGGTAATGTTGCTTATTGTCAAGTGCACATGTTATGTTACTTGTAATGTGCAAATGTTGTTCTGCATATAATTATTGGGTTTTCAGATAGCAGGATGGCTGCGCTTCTGGTTTTAAGTGTCATGGAATGCACGTCACTATTCTGTTTGCTGTGGGCCCATGTGAGTACTGGTTAGGCGCACTGCATGCACTATTGAATTTACTTTTAGAATCACTTGCTCCATGCCAGCCGGAGAAGTCAGAGGGCCTGATGGTTGGTTGGACTGAGGCCAGAGCGAGGCTGCGTCGCATTAGAGGTATTTACGTATCCATGTTTAATTAGGGAGAAGTGAAATACATGAGCAAAAGTAAGGAAGACATTTCTATTAAAAAGAAAAGAAAATAACAAGTGTGCTTAAATTTGTAACAATTCTTTTATTAAAGAATGGGAGATAGAAAGAAACATTCAAATAAAAGATTATGTATAGGGGAAAGGTTACTGTTTTACATCTTCATGTTGAGGTGAGTTCCTTTTTTTCTTTAGTAAGTAATAGAAAACTGTACGTGGTTCTGAGTGTCTTGGAACATTGGCTGTCTCACACGGGCCATGGACCAGGGCCTTGGGGTGTTCCCAGAGGTGCCAGACCAATTCACCAGCTCAAGAAAGATTTAAGCGACGCCCTATTCAGCCCGGAGATGACTGTCCCCTGTGTCCCTTCCTCATGGCTAAGAGGTGACCAATATAGGAAAATTTATATTTATCTTCTTATAAAGAAACCTGGAATATGGAAGCAATGGATCTATTTTCCTGTAAAGGAATTTTGAATGTGGAAACATTTGGGTGAGAAAATATTCAAAGGCGTGGCCCAGTGGAACTGATGTTCCAGTATTTCCTTAAAGGAGAGTGATAATTGATAAGACAAGTGGGTAAGGATACCCCAGAACTCCTAGAGACAGTGATGATCTTGGTATTTGGGGCTGGATAGTGAATATTTTTTTTTGTTTCTCCTCTTGATATGAAGGATAAATGTTGATGCATGCTCCCTGATGTTTATGAATGATGTGATACATATTCACCTGTTGCTGGTGATTGATACTAATTCATCCCCATAATATTTATGAATTTCTTGATTGTACGGAAAGCACTTGTTTCTTTTTCCTCCTTTGTGGAGAGGACGTATAAATGAAATTATTAAGTGTTGATGTCTGATTAATATTTGTACTCCCGTAGAAGGAGGAGAAAACAACCCTTTCTTGTGTGTATTATTTGGCACTCCTTGGGTGAGAGGGTGTACATGCGGAGTGTACTTTGGGCAGATCTGCATGTGTGTGTACGACCCCTTGAGTATGACACCTATAGCCCAGCTGACCGCAAAGGGCCACATCGGGGCTGTCACCACGTCAAAATCAACTCAAGTCATTAGAAAAAAAACAGTTTCGCACTTCTCTTTAAATGACATCTTCTAGAAACGCACCAGAAACTACGTTAAAAATCTTTCTTCCGTAAAAAGAATCTCAAAGAAGGAAAGCACTAAACCCTATTAGAAAGGATGCAGAACCCCTTCAAGAGTCAACAACTCATAAAACATGTTATCAAAGTTTTCTAAAAAAAACTTACGCTACAACTAGGTGTTGTTGACATCCCCATCCTATTGAGCCGTTTGGGTCTTGTTCCTCCTCCATCGTTTTATGATCCTTTCCACAAAGTGATGGATATGACAGACACTTTGGGGGCCGGTAAGGTAAGGTAATGTTGCTTATTGTCAAGTGCACATGTTATGTTACTTGTAATGTGCAAATGTTGTTCTGCATATAATTATTGGTTTTCAGATAGCAGGATGGCTGCGCTTCTGGTTTTAAGTGTCATGGAATGCACGTCACTATTCTGTTTGCTGTGGGCCCATGTGAGTACTGGTTAGGCGCACTGCATGCACTATTGAATTTACTTTTAGAATCACTTGCTCCATGCCAGCCGGAGAAGTCAGAGGGCCTGATGGTTGGTTTGGACTGAGGCCAGAGCGAGGCTGCGTCGCATTAGAGGTATTTACGTATCCATGTTTAATTAGGGAGAAGTGAAATACATGAGCAAAAGTAAGGAAGACATTTCTATTAAAAAGAAAAGAAAATAACAAGTGTGCTTAAATTTGTAACAATTCTTTTATTAAAGAATGGGAGATAGAAAGAAACATTCAAAATAAAAGATTATGTATAGGGGAAAGGTTACTGTTTTACATCTTCATGTTGAGGTGAGTTCCTTTTTTTCTTCTTTAGTAAATTATAGAAACTGTACGTGGTTCTGAGTGTCTTGGAACATTGGCTGTCTCACACGGGCCATGGACCAGGGGCCTTGGGGTGTTCCCAGAGGTGCCAGACCAATTCACCAGCTCAAGAAAGATTTAAGCGACGCCCTATTCAGCCCGGAGATGACTGTCCCCTGTGTCCCTTCCTCATGGCTAAGAGGGTGACCAAATAGGGAAATTTATATTTATCTTCTTATAAAGAAACCTGGAATATGGAAGCAATGGATCTATTTTCCTGTAAAGGAATTTTGAATGTGGAAACATTTGGGTGAGAAATATTCAAAGGCGTGGCCCAGTGGAACTGATGTTCCAGTATTTCCTTAAAGGAGAGTGATAATTGATAAGACAAGTGGGTAAGGATACCCCAGAACTCCTAGAGACAGTGATGATCTTGGTATTTTGGGGCTGGATAGTGAATATTTTTTTTTTCTTTCTCCTCTTGATATGAAGGATAAATGTTGATGCATGCTCCCTGATGTTTATGAATGATGTGATACATATTCACCTGTTGCTGGTGATTGATACTAATTCATCCCCATAATATTTATGAATTTCTTGATTGTACGGAAAGCACTTGTTTCTTTTTCCTCCTTTGTGAGAGGACGTATAAATGAAATTATTTAAGTGTTGATGTCTGATTAATATTTGTACTCCCGTAGAAGGAGGAGAAAAACAACCCTTTCTTGTGTTGTGATTATTATTGGCACTCCTTGGGTGAGAGGGTGTACATGCGGGACTGTACTTTGGGCAGATCTGCATGTGTGTGTACGACCCCTTGAGTATGACACCTATAGCCCAGCTGACCGCAAAGGGCCACATCGGGGCTGTCACCACGTCAAAATCAACTCAAGTCATTAGAAAAAAAACAGTTTCGCACTTCTCTTTAATGACATCTTCTAGAAACGCACCAGAAACTACGTTAAAAATCTTTCTTCCGTAAAAGAATCTCAAAGAAGGAAAGCACTAAACCCTATTAGAAAGGATGCAGAACCCCTTCAAGAGTCAACAACTCATAAAACATGTTATCAAAGTTTTCTAAAAAAAACTTACGCTACAACTAGGTGTTGTTGACATCCCCATCCTATTGAGCCGTTTGGGTCTTGTTCCTCCTCCATCGTTTTATGATCCTTTCCACAAAGTGATGGATATGACAGACACACTGGGGGCCGGTAAGGTAAGGTAATGTTGCTTATTGTCAAGTGCACATGTTATGTTACTTGTAATGTGCAAATGTTGTTCTGCATATAATTATTGGTTTTCAGATAGCAGGATGGCTGCGCTTCTGGTTTTAAGTGTCATGGAATGCACGTCACTATTCTGTTTGCTGTGGGCCCATGTGAGTACTGGTTAGGCGCACTGCATGCACTATTGAATTTACTTTTAGAATCACTTGCTCCATGCCAGCCGGAGAAGTCAGAGGGCCTGATGGTTGGTTTGGACTGAGGCCAGAGCGAGGCTGCGTCGCATTAGAGGTATTTACGTATCCATGTTTAATTAGGGAGAAGTGAAATACATGAGCAAAAGTAAGGAAGACATTTCTATTAAAAAGAAAAGAAAATAACAAGTGTGCTTAAATTTGTAACAATTCTTTTATTAAAGAATGGGAGATAGAAAGAAACATTCAAAATAAAAGATTATGTATAGGGGAAAGGTTACTGTTTTACATCTTCATGTTGAGGTGAGTTCCTTTTTTTCTTCTTTAGTAAATTATAGAAACTGTACGTGGTTCTGAGTGTCTTGGAACATTGGCTGTCTCACACGGGCCATGGACCTAGGGCCTTGGGTGTTCCCAGAGGTGCCAGACCAATTCACCAGCTCAAGAAAGATTTAAGCGACGC
>JADBJO010031472.1:12500-16709 GCA_016801955.1 Conus betulinus | reverse complement strand
GTGTCGGACTCCCCAGAAGTTCCGGTCTGGTGTCTCCAAGTCCTACTGGGTCAAATGTGACTCCTAAGTAAGTGGAGACTTATCCTGTGGGAGGACGTGGCCCATTATAAAAAATGTTATACCATTGTTCCACATGTACGAAAATGAAAAAAGAAAAGAGTTTAAAAGTCTAATCAGAATTCAAACTACCATTGGACCTTTTTCTGTTACTTTCCATCCCTTAATGCCGAAATACGCTTGCCATCTTCACAGAAAGCAACATCCACAGGGAAGTGGCACAAAAGACAGGGCAAAAGAGAACAGGTTAAATATGAACAGAAATAGGCCATATCAAATCACATTCCATCTTGCAGAAGTGGGTTTATTAATCTTTTACTGCAGGGATGACTCATTTGCATGTAAACGTTAGAGGTGAAGCTGTAGCATTACATCATAAACGTGGATGTCAGTAAGGGACCTCGGTCAGCGTGACACATTTGTCAAGGAGCACTTTCCTTATTAACAAAAGTAGATCTTTTAAATTTGAAAAGGGCTGCCAGTATCACCTCCAGGACCGGTACTGATCTGCGTCAGGGCTTTCAGTCATGTGAAACTGAACAGGTGCTAACACTTTTCCCTTATGGCTGTTTTCGGAATTGAGTGGCCCATCTAACACATTTCCCTGTGTGTGGTAAGTGATGTGTACTGTAAGATCATGTTGACATGAGATACTGATTATGTAAAAGACCATGTAACAAGTTCATAGGTAAAAAAAAAAACACGCATTGATAGTGGGGAGGAGACGAAAAACCATAATCATTATCGAAGGCTAGAGTATTGTAATGTTTTCTAGTCTGTAAAATCTCAACTACCATGGGTTCCGTTTACTTCTATGTGTGGGCGTCATTCCCCTAATACGGTTTATGGAAGTCTTGTACGTATAATGTCATGACTCAGAGAACGCTGACTCCTTCCCAAAATGAACTATCAATGCACTATATCTGCTTTCTGTATGGTGAGTGATATAATTAAAACAACCTTTTCAAAATGCAAGAAGGCTGACCTTGCAATAAAATATACCACCGCCTCTTCTTAATGTTTCGAAGTGATTTGATCTTTTTACTGTTTTTCTCATTCTACATCAGACATTTATGAATCTATACAACAAGAACAACAACACACAGCAACAACAATGCAAACAATGCAACAATAGCAATGTCTACGTACACACATAAACACATTCAAAGCCCAGTTGGTAAGTTCGTACTGTAGGTCTTCTTTTTTTTCCCTTGTTTTATTTTGTTTTGTTTTGTTTTCAGTCAGTCAACAATGCATTGACACAATGAAAACATTTCTCTTCTTCCTTCGTGTTTCGGTTCTTGTTGTTGTTGGTTTTGTCGTTCTGGTTGTTCTAATTGTTCTATATCTCCTTCTCTTCTTCTTCTTCTTCTTCTTTCTTCTTCTTCTTCTTCTTCTTCTTCTTCCCCTTCCACCTCTTCCCTCCACCTCCTCTCCTCCTCCTCCTCCTCCTCCTCCTCCCCCCCCTCCTCCTCCTCCTCCTTCTTCTTCTTCTTCTTCTTCTTCTTTCTTCTTCTTCTTCTTCTTCTTCTTTTCTTCTTCTTCTTCTTCACCCTTAACTCTCTGGAGTCATAGGGATACAATGCTGAAGAACAAATCACAGTTCCTCAAGTTCTGTTGGCTGTGTGCCAATGTCCTGGTCTCCGCAAATGTTTTCCTGATCCACTCTGTAAATTTGTCAGCCCATTTTTTTTTTCTGTTTTTTTCCCTTTCACTTCCCTTATTTCAACAGGATCCTTTTTGTAAGAGCACCGGATTTTGTTTCATGGCTATACCAGCATAGTGCCCTTTTCCTGCCTAATCTCAGTAGATCTTCACACGATCCCATGTGCTGCTGATGGTTTAATCCTTTCGCTGATTAATGATGTGACTGGTGTATCTGATGTTTAAATATTTTGTGGTAACATCGCATTTCCATGGCTTGGATTCTTCTCTCTAGACCCAATGTGAGGGGCCATGCCTCAGGATACGTACAGTAAGATCCAATATATACCAGTGTACGTAAAAAGCCTTATCTTATGTTTGATGAAGATGTTTTTCTTCTTCCATACACATTTTGATTTGCGCAGTGCTGGGCTGTCCTTTTTTCGCCATTGAGATGATTTTCCGTATTTAGATCACCACTGCAATGGATGCGTCCTCGATAAGTGAACTGTTGAACAGACTCTAGCTTCTAGGTTATATACAGTTCTATTGTATTGATGGTGGTGTTGTGGCTGGCATTCAAATGGGTCTTCTTGGCGCTGAGTTCCAAACCATAATTATTCTTTTGATGTTCCGTCCAATCTGTCTTCACATGATCTTCATGTGCCTCAGTCACGATGCGTTCCAGGCGTATGTTAAACAGTGAGGGAGATTTAAGGCAGCCCTGACAAACCCGCAGGGGAAATATAGAACTAATCTATCCAATATCACCCTTTACAGTGCGCACTAGTCAGTTTGAAGTACCGTTGTTGATTAGCGTTGATAAGCTTCCGCCTGACGACAACTGTCTTCATTGTGCCCACACCACCTATACCAGATTCCATTGAATGCCTTTTTGAAATCTATGAGGACATGACACGTCTGCCGCTGGAAGATTTTTTTTTCAAAAGTAAATAGGTTAAAACTCAATGATGATTTGCCTTTGTGGAATCTAGTCAGTTCTACGGCGATGATATCTGCTTGCGGTTTCAATCTGTTCAGAATTATTTTGAGCATTGTTCTACTGGCATGGCTGATGAAGCTTACAATGCGGGTAGTTCTTGCAGTGTTGGGAGATTCTCTGTCCTAGGAGGGTCAACGATAAGTGATGGAGTCTGTGCATGAGTGTGGTGGATTTTGTTGCTGATGGCAATCCGGATATCAATGACTGCATCTCCGCCATGTGTTTGAGAGTGTCTCAGGGATGGTCTCAGGGATGTTGATGCTTGCAGATTCCCACATTTCAACGAGTTCATGTGAGTACTGGAAAAGTCATTCTTATTTTGATGAATCCTGTGCTGTTAACACATTTCGGACTTGTTGTGCTCTGTTTGTTGCAGAGTTCAAAGCAATATTCAACAATTAATTTTTAACAATGGTCTTTTTTTTCCCTGTGTCAGACATTTTGCCATGCTTTTCCTGAATGGAGACTGCACCAATCGAATAGTCCAAAGCATGCAAACACACAGTTATTATGTAGATATCCCCAGTACCAATGCATTTTTTCTCTTATTTTGTAATATAGCAATTTTCGTCTAAACTGTGAACAGTCGTTAGTTAACGATGATACTACTACTACTACTACTACTACTACTACTACTAATGATAATCATATGTCATCTCCTTTTTTTCTACTTCACATCTCTCTTCTTTTTCCTCATTTATTTATATTTTTTTTTGTTTGTTTTGTTTTGTTTGTTTGTTTGCTCAGACGCTTCCCGATGGTGTCCCGACACAAAAACAGCGAAACTGGACAATAACAACAGTGAGTAATTTTATCATGTTGAGACATCACATTAATTTTGCCACAGCGTCGAGTGCCTGTGATATGTGAGTTTATTTCATCTTTGGAAACAACCCAAAGCCCCAGTTGACAGATGACCCGCGCCTCAGTCTTGACCTCATCAGGTTTTCGCGTGGTGAGTTTGGATATTATAATGTTGTTTGTCGATTTTTTTTTAGACTGACAGCTGACAATCATGCTAAAGCAGGCATTCCCTTATCAGCAACCATTGTTGTTCATAAAGTTCACACACACACACACACACACACACACACACACACACACAACATACATACACACGACTGTTGAATATTGTGCTTTTATCTCGTGTCAAAATATCTTAATTCCCAGTGATCACAGGAAAAGAAGTTAGTACTGATATTCACCCATGTAAAACGGCACCTTTCTTGTGTTTACGAATGACTCAAAGTCTCTTCTGACGTTAAAATAGATGAAGAAAGGAAAAAATGGAGTTTTTGATCGCTACCTCATAATCACCATACATATTTCTGAAGTAGTCGGAAGAAACGAAAGGAGAAATCCAGTCTTTGCAAACCATCATCATATACGCATGTTTCTGCACAACCTCGAATTCAACGTCGTTCTCTCGTAAACAGAGATCTGGTTAGCAAACATAATGATTAAAGGCCATGGGGTTTGTGAGGTCAAAATGCGTTGACAAGGAG
>JADBJO010031472.1:0-10000 GCA_016801955.1 Conus betulinus | reverse complement strand
TGTGATTGTTACGGCGTGGTTTCTGTCGGTAGTGGCCGGGTGAGTACTGCTTTAGGAGTGCTGCGCGCGTATTTAACTTAGCTAGAAAGTTCTATAATCACTTGCTCTACGCCAGCCGGGGGAGTCGCGTGGTCTGTTTGATTACGGCGATTGAAGACCGATGCAGGGCTGATGCATCGTTGAGGTATTTTTGTCATTAATGTTTAACTAGAGAGAAGTGAAATCTTTGGGGAAAAATTAAAGAAAACATTTGTGTTCAAAAGAAAAGAAAAGGATAAGAACCAGTGTGGTTACACCTGTAACATTTCTTTATATAAAAGAATGGGGAAAAGAAAGGAAAAGTAATATTTAAAGTAAAAACTTATAAGAAAAGGTTACTGTTTACATCTTCATGTTGAAGTGAGTCTCCTTAGTTATTGTAGAACTGCACGTGGTTCCGAGTGTGTTGACAGGTTGCCTGTCTCACGCTGGGCCACGGGTGGGAGGATTGAAGGTGGTGGAGGTGCCGGACCTGACCCCAGCCTGGGACGGGTGGCGGACCTCGCCCAGTACCCTTCCTCAGGAGGAGGATGCCAGCCAGGCAGCGCCCCCCCTTTGGGCCGGAGAAGGCTGTTTGGTATCGGTATCAGAAGTCGATAATCCATGTTGATGAAGAGTGACTCGGCGCATTCCCCCATAATGTTATGACTCTAACCGTATAACCTCACCTGTCGTGAATTGTGATTTGATTGATTCTCCTGTGTTGAGGTTATAAGATAATGGTATATGGTATGAATACGGTGATGATGGATAGTGACATAGTCCCCATGTTTTTATGAACGTTGCAACTGAAGGGAAAACAGTACCTGGTGTGTGACCTCTTTAGTGGACTGTTGCCTCCCCATTGGAGAGGAGGTGTGATAAAGTTACTTTGAGAATTGGATGTACTAATTATATTTGTTCTCCAGTAGGAGGAGGGGAAGGAAAAAAAAAAAACAACTTTTCGGTGTTGTGTTTTATTTGATGCGCCTGTGTATTGAGTGATTGCGCGCGTTTTGCCGAGTTGGCTTTAACGGCGGTGCGTACGGTGTTGGCACGACTCCGGGAAACATGACGGTGGGTGTGTGTGTGTGTGTGTGTGTGTGTGTGTGAGAGAGAGAGAGAGAGAGAGAGAGAGAGAAGAGAGAGAGAGAGAGAGAGTGGTGCATGATCCCACACACCTCCCCAACCCTACAGTACACCTTTTTTTGGAGCACTATCTTTACTAACACATCACACGGGTGAAATTCAAAAGACTACAGCTTTTGCTTTTTTGTTTACCTTTTTCCGATTTCTTTTTTTCAATGAGATACGTATGCCCCATTTGTGTGGATCTTCCTTGCCAATAATGGCAGAGATCTTACATACTACAGTTAGTGTTAACATTTTACCTAGACACAACATTCACGGGACGCGGGGTATGTGTGTGTGTGTGTGTGTGTGTGTGTGTGTGTGTGTGTGAAAGTGAGAAGAGAGAGAGAGAGAGAGAGAGAGAGAGAGAAGAGAGAGAGAGATGTTTATTCTTACAGGCCTTGACCCCTAAGAAAGGGGATGGATACGAAACATAACAAACTTACAATAATGGTTACAATGCACTCATGCTTTGCCTTTTGACAGCTTTAAAATAAACGTACCGCGAACTGTTTTTTACAGTGTTTTCATTTGCTGTTTACATTTACAAGAATAAGCGAGGTCTTGTATGAAACTTGTGGGAAATAGATGTTTTTCTTACATCTTGTAACTCTGGACAAGTTAATGCAAGAAGCATTTCATCTGTTCTTGACTGTCAACATTAGAGGCATTTATTTGTCTATATCTGCAATGATGAAGAAAAATAACACAAACACCAACTCTTAAATTTTGTCATTACAAACATCAAGTGCCTGTCCTAGGTCATGAGCATGTACGTTGGGCAGAGAAAGGACATAATTGAATGTTCGGGTAAAACTAAACCTGCCAATATTTTGAATATGGCAATTTCAGGCTTGCCATCTACAGTCAATCAGTCTTTCTTTAAAGGCACGAACAAACTGCTCATGTATTTATCATTAACTTTTTGTGTCAAGGTAACACACTTTTTGTTGTTAAAGCTTTAATAATGATAATAGTAAATAAAAATAATGGCCTTCTCTTCTGAGACAATGGATGATCCTCTCGGTCTCAGTGACCTTTTAACTTTCCAGTTTTCAGCCTCGTGGGTAGGCCTAGGTTGAAAGAATGGTTGTGTAAAAATGTTTCATGTCTGTATTCTAGAAAAAAAAGAGTTTTTATTGTGCGTGGAGGATCAGCAAGTTGCCCCAAGATGAATCTACCGTATGATTGTATGTGGATTGTATTGCACTTTGTGTTGTGTGTTGTATTCTTTGCAGCAGTGTTTTTTTAGTCGATCAGAAATCTAAAAACTTGGCTTATCATTTTGCCACTTTTGTGTGATGACAAGGTGGCTGAAAGCAAACTGTGTGTGCTTGTTAAAAAATCGGAGTGAGGTACTACTGTGCATGTGCACATTTTGTGTAACGACTGTACGTATTCTATTATTATCATGTCATATGTTTCACTTTTTATGTCAAACTGTTCTACTTTCTAAGCAGATCTAGTACATCTACTGTAAGTCTGTTAAAGCCTGCGTGGTTTCTATTTTTTGGACTCGCAAGCTTGGGTTTTCTTTTTCCAGTGGAATATTGTGGGGAACTCCTCGTATAGTAAACAATGGCAGATAGGAAAAATATCATTGGGATTTGAAATGTTTTTTTAATTGTAATGGCCTCAATGACTTTTAAAGAAAGAACATATTTTTTTTTTAATTACTTAGAATTCAAAAGAATAGTATAATTATGTTACAGAAACACGTTTTCCTGTTAAACAAGACAATTTCATCAGATCTAACTGGGGTATTCTTTATGGTTAGCAGGTTGTGAAACTAATAAATGGAATGGCAAATATTATTTAAGAATAACTCTGAATACAAAGTGCACAATATAGCCGGAGATCCTGATGGACATTTTCTTCTTCTGGACCTAGAATTTCTTTAATAATAATGATAATAAAAAACGGTTTACTCTTTCCAATACATATGGCCCAAGCTCTGGGGATAACTGTGAGGATAAAAACCCTGATTTCTTTGAATCCTTAACTACTAAACTTGAGCAGTTTGGAAATGAAAGTATGATTCTGGGTGGAGACTGGAATGTAGTGCTAGATTGTAAGTTAGATTCCAGAAACTATATCATCACATAGTACATCAAAAAGGCCTGGAACTCGCAAGGCAACACTGAACATGATGACGAAATTCGACTTGATAGACATTTTCAGAACATTGTACCCATCTTTAAGAAAATATACCTGACGTAAATTTTAATAGCATTAAACAAGGTAGGTTGGACTTCTTTTTGATATCAAATAACTTACTTCCAGATATCAGTGGCTCTAACATAGGTTCTAGTTACAGGTCTGATCATGCCTTAATCAACTTGATTCTTAAGGAAGGAGAGAAGAAAGAGCTAGACAGTTTGGGAAATTTAACAACTCACTATTGAAAGATAAGAAATTTGTATGTGAGGTAAAAAATGTTATACTAGAATTTTAAAAATAAATAATACGCTCTACCAGTCTATAATCTTGAAAATATTGATGAGTTACCAATCGATATGGTTCAGTTCTCTATTTCAGATCAGTTATTTTTTGAAATGCTGCTTCTGAAAATTAGAGAAAAAAAACAATATCATACTCATGCTTCAAAAAGAAAATGGAAACAGATCTTTAAAAAAACTGGAAGCAAAAATTAAAATCTAGGTGTAAATGTTAATGAAGATAACCAGGAGGAATTAGAGCAATCCAAAGTGCAGCTACAAGAAATACTCGAAAAGAAGGTAGAAGGCATGATAGTTAGATAAAAAATAAAAACGGGATTCAGGAGAGTGAGAAGCCTAGTCAGTACACTTGTAGCCTAGAAAAACAGAAATTTTATTGATCGCTCAATGTGTTATCCTGAGAATAATGATGGTGAAGTAATATCGGATCAAAATGCAGTTCTTAAAGAGGTTGAAAAGATTCTATCAGCAGTTGTCTTTTAGAACAATTAGTGAAAAATGTTGATCTTGGACACATACTGAGGGAGATAAACAAATTAACTCTAGAAGAAAACATCCAGTAGAGGGCCCGCTAATTTACTGTGAAGTGGGAGTAACACTAAAGATTATGAAAAATACCAAGAGCCCTGGATCTGATGGTTTCACAGTAGAGTTTTTTTCTTTTTTCTTCACTGATATTGGCTCATTTCTTGTGATGTCTCTAAATGATGGATTTCATAAGCGATGTATGTCATCCACACAGAGACAGGGCATTATTATTTGCATACCAAAAGATGAGAAGCCAAAACAATACTTAAAGAACTAGAGACCTTTTTCCCTCTTGAATACAGCATACAAAATTGCCTCTGTCTCAATAGTCAATCGCATAAAAAGGCGTTTTACCTAAAAATTATTCACGAAGATCAGAAGGGCTTTATGGCAGGTCACTATATAGGTGAAAATATAAGAAAAATCTATGATGTACTTCAGCACTATGAGGAAGAGTGTATTCGTGGTTTACTTCTTAGCATTGGTTTTGAGAAAACGTTCGATTCTATCGCTTGATCCTTTTTTGAAAAAAAGGCATTAAACTACTTCAACTTTGGACCTGACATTATTAAATGGACTTCTATTTTTTTATTAAAAAAAAATAAAATAAAATAACAACCTGTGTGTCCGTCAATGGACAATACTCCAGTTGGTTTTCCTGTCAGACGTGGAGTGCGGCATGGGGATCCATGCTCACCGTATTTATACTTAATTGGTGCAGAAGTCTTGTCTGTCTTGATTAGACAGCATGATGATATAAAAACGGCGGCGGCTCATCACGCCTCCCCCCTCACCCCCCCCCCCCCCCCCCCCCCCCCCCCCCAACGACCCTAGCGGTCAGGGGAATGACTGAGTAATGATATAAAAGGAATTCAGGTGAGGGAGCAGGGGTCCTCATGTCGCAATTCGCTGATGATACAAATATATGTCTAGATGGCACAGAAAAGTCACTTAAAGCAGTATTAATGTGTTGAAAGCTTTGCACAGATATCGGGTCTAAAATCAATAATGAAAAAAAAAAAAAACATAAGTAATTTGGTTTGGAAATAAGAAAAAACTCAACCACAAGGTATATGCGTGACGAGAACTTTTGCTGGAACCCTGAGATTTTAAGATTTGGGGCATTCAATTTTGCCTAGACTTCAATAGGATTGATTGAAATAAATTCCCATGGGAAGTTACTTAACATTAAAAGACTATTAGGGAGGTGGAGCAAGAGAGATCTCTCTCCTCTGGGTAAGATAACAGTTATGAAAACTCTTGTTGTATCAAAACTAACATACGTTTTATTAAACTTGCCAGATCCATCGCTAAATATTGTCAACGAACTACAAGCTGTTTTGTATCCTTTTCTTTATGGACTGATAAGTCTGCAAAGATAAAAAGAAGCATTGTGTGTAAACCACATACTGAGGGTGGGTTACAAATGATTGATTTGCATGCTTATATTGCTTCATTGAAATTGTCATGGTTAAAAAGACTTAAATTTGAGGGAAGCTTGCAAAGGTCTATATATGCATTATTTACCAACTTTATGAACCTGCCAAAACTAGGCAAGAATATGTGCGTGTTTGTTTGAGGTCATGTAATAACCTATTTGGACAGATGTATTAAAACATTTCAAGCACTTGTACGCAAAATGCCTCCCCTTGAGCCCTGCAAAGTTCCTGGCTGAATGTATTCACTAACAACAAGACATAATAAGAGGCAGACATGTTGTTTTTATCAAGGAATGGGTTGATGAGAACGTTTTGTTTATTCACCAGTTATACAGTGTCACTGAGAACATATTTCATACCTTTCGTGAATTCCAAGATCTTCATCCAAACATTAACAGAACCAATTTTCTTTTGTATACTGGTATTATTATAACACTATAACTGCGCATCAACGGAAAGGTAATCTTCAGTTGGTAGACAGATATCGGATCATAGAAACGAAAATTTGGAAAGCTGTAAAAGAAGGAAGCAAGAGCATACAGAGACTATTTTTGAAATCTGATGTGTTGCCTGCAGCGGTTCTAAAATGGAACCTTAGTTTTGAAAACTGGAACTGGTTCAAGATTTGTAAACATTGTAATTTTTTTTTTTTCACGACACAAAACTGAAATGGTTTCAGCTGCGTATATCACATCGTCTTTTTTGCCAACAAGAACATATTTATATGACTGCAAGTTTGGTGAAGACCCAGTTTGTAATTTTTGCCAGGAAGATATTCAAACCATCCAACGTCTGTTATGGAATTGTACAAGTGCGCAGAAATTCTGGCTTGATCTAATGCATGTTCTGACCACAAAAATGTGAACACTGTGTAAATTTAGTTTTGTCAGAGGAACTGATTTTGTTTGGATACAAAGATTGTGTTATAACAGATTTTGGGCTTAATTACATTTTATTAACTGTAAAATTCTATATATTTAAATCTTGCATGGCAAATGATGTATCCAATGTACAAGGTTTTCTTTGTGTTATGAAAAAAAACAGATATTCTGACCTTAAATGTATGCATTCATTAGAGGATACATATTCTCAATTCTGTGAACAATGGTGGGGATACCAAGGCTTTATTCTGAAACTTTTGCATTCCTCTATGTCATTACATATGAATGGTCGTTTGTAAACAATTAGAGACTCTCTCTCTCTCTCTCTCTCTCTCTCTCTCTCTCTCTCTCTCTCTCTCTCTCTCTCTCTCTCTCTCTCTCTCTCTGCAGGTGTGCTTCATCTTCGTGGTTGAGGAAGAGGCCCTAACCTGTAAAGTTTATCTTCATGGCACATTTTTCTCCTCTGTCTTCAGCCCTTGTGCATTTTCGCTTTCGTATGCACAGTGGTAGGAACCAACCAAGAGAGTAAACAAGTGGGGTAGTGTGACAAAACTAATTTACACAGTGTTCACATTTTGTGGTCAGAACATGCATTAGATCAAGCAAGAATTTCTGCGCACTTGTACAATTCCATAACAGACGTTGGATGGTTTGAATATCTTCCTAGCAAAAATTACAAACTGGGTCTTCACCAACCAAGAGAGGTTTGTGCAGTTTTTTTTTTTCATGTATTTCTTTGTCTAGTTTAAAACTCCCCTCTCTTATATTTTTTTTCCTTTATCTATTTATATATTAATTTTTCTCCACTGCAGTTTGCTTGTCTCAATGGTTGTTTTATTGTTTGTTTGGTATATTTGAATGTGTATGAAAGTGTGCTGTTTTTGTCGTTGAATGTTTGGAATTATTGAATGGTTTTCTCCTCTATCGTTATCTATCTATCTATCTATCTATCTATCTATCTATCTGTCTGTCTGTCTGTCTATCTGTCTATCTATCTATCTATCCACACACACACACACACACACACACACAACACATATATATATATATATATATATATATATATATATATATATATATGTGTGTGTGTGTGTGTGTGTGTGTGTGTGTGTGTGTGTGTGCATTAAAAAAAACCCTTCATAACTGTTTGATAGACTGATTATTGGTCATATATATGTTGAATTTGGAAGGAAATAAAATGATTGTAATGAAAAAAAAAAAAAAATTAAAAAAAAAAACACCTGCTCATGTCTCCAACACCTTGGTTAAACCATGTATGCCCGAAACCATATCCGTATAATTTCTCTCTAACACGTGACACCCAGTTCATCTCGCCTCTATTATCTAGTTCTAGCAGCATTTCATAACTCATAGGGGGTAATGCATGTTCAGCCCTCTGAGTTAATTTGAGCCAGTTTTTTTTTTTTTTTTTTTTTTTTTTTTTTTAATACATTTAACAGTGGAATGCAATGATATGGATATATCTTCGTCTCTCCAAACACAAGATGATTTGGAGTCTGTGATGATATGCCCAGGAACCTTTCTTAAGCAAATAAATGAACCTTTCGATTTGTGCCGCAGCAGCATCAAGACTCCACAGTTCAGTCCCATGATATACCTTTGGAAGGATTTGAGCGTCAAACATTTAAAAAAACAAAAACAAAAAACAAAACAGCAAAAGATTCATGATTCAGTTTCAAGAACTTCTTCATTAAGCAGAACAATGCATGTTTGATCCTGCAAGCAATATCTCCACATGCGAAAATGAAACTTATAGCGTAAACACCTAAGAATATATATATATATATATATATATATATATATATATATATATATATATATATAATTAAGTAGTGGGGGGAAACAAGTGCAGGTTAACAATTCTTCCATCATTATAGTAATGACTTGGCAAAGATTTGAAATTGAGAGGAAAAAAATTGAAGATGAAGTAAATGGAAAAATGTATATCATAAATATGAAAACCCTTCACTAGCTGCATGAGGAAACTTTCGCGATCCCTCCCGAAGGCAGATCTATATGTATCGCCTGCTCCAAGGCCTTTCGTCCGCTGGATCGGACTCATCAGGGAGACACGGCTGATTGTGTCTGTGCTCCTGGCGTCAGATAGAGACACACCACAGTCCATAATTCTGTGGTGTTCCGACCACCAAGGGCTCGAAAAAGAATCCAACAGCACCCCCAAAGCAGCCAGCGAAAGGTAGTAGAATTAAACAAAACGAAAGTGTGGAGAGGAAAAAAGTTGTTGAAAACTAACAACATTACGCAAACACTATAAAATGTAAGAGACAATCTTTGAGCCTATGCTTGAGGATCCATTTAAGGATGCAAGGGAGATCAAAAGATATGGAACAGTCTGAGTGGTCAGCTCTGCTGTTCAATAATCCAAGCATTGTCAGCAGCTAACAATTGTGCAGAACAACCTCTCCTTGGATCTCCTAAGAGATGCAATCACCCACTGATTGACCAAAGAGTATAATGCTGAACAATTAAGTAGTGGGGAAAACAAGTGCAGGTTAACAATTCTTCCATCATTATAGTAATGATAGTTATAGTAACACACACACACACACACACACACACACACACACACACACACATATATATATATATATATATATATATATATATATATATATATATATATATATATATATTCAATGATAAACAAAGCTTGCTCTTATGTCTTAGATTGATGAAATAGGGGGAGATAAGTATTTATTCTGCAGTGTAGTTAATTCTCCCTAACAACAGTATGTTCTTCAGTGGGTGGATGGGGAATAATAAATGCTTCTCAAAATGAGCCTTCAGCATGCTTATAGTCTCCATGTGGGAGACAATCTCCAAAGGGCAGGAAACTCATTAACATATAAGTCCTGGTCAGATAACGGCAATGATTGCAGTCATTGCAACAGCAAGCTGCTCTGTAAGTTGCTGGAATGGGCGCTCGGTTGTTACATATCCTTGGAATTAGCAGTTTAGTATATATATATATATATATATATATATATATATATATATATATATATATATATATATATATATATATAATGTGTGTGTGTGTGTGTGTGTGTGTGTGTGTGGTGTGTGTTAAAAATAGGATGGTAAAAGGAAGTTTTAAAATCAACAGATCTGTTTCGAGCGCTGGCTCTCCTCAGGATGGTTTTGGTCGCCTACTGCCGGTGTATATGGCCTAGTGTCCACTGTTTGCACGTGCGGATTGGCTGAACGTGTTGTTCGGTTTTTTGTTGTTGTTTACAGTTCAGGGTGCGTTTGCTGACAACGATTTCCATTTGTGCCTGCAGTTGTTTACTATTTCTACTTTAGTATTTAGGGGTTGCTAAGTATGGTTTGCATAGTATTAACCATTTTTCTGTTGAACATAGGTTGCATCTTTTTGAAATGTTATTGTATGGTGATGCCTTTTTATGATTTTCCAGGATATGTTTATAGTTTATTTTTTTTGTCTTTAAGTCTCCAAATATATTTGCTCAGTTTCTGTTTGGTTTTTGTATTTTTTCTTTGT
>JADBJO010031471.1:0-16709 GCA_016801955.1 Conus betulinus | reverse complement strand
GAGGAAGGGAGGTAAGTAAACGTTTGAAGAATGCGCTACCCACACAACAAGTGATACACTTCTCTCATTAAAGATAACACTCACATACCGTTTCGTTTTACAACTCAAGCATGTGTGTGTGTGTGTGTGTGTGTGTGTGTGTGTGTGTGTGAAGGCGTGCGCGGTTGTGACTGGAATTTGATTGAATGCACGTGATTATGTGTCAGAGAGAGAGAGAGAAGGAGAGAGAGGCGAGAGAGAGACGAGAGAGAGAGAGGAGAGAGAGAGAGAGGAGAGAGAGAGCGATGAGAGCGAGAGAATCTGGACCTGGACTTACCAAGGTAGGATTTCCCTATGTCCCTTTGCTAGCTTGGTATACACAACGCTGGACAGAGAAAGAGAGAGAGAGAGAGAGAGAGAGAGAGAGAGAGAGAGAGAGAGGATGAGAGAGAGAGAGAGAGACAGGACAGACAGACAGACAGACAGTCCAAGCTAAGATAGTACGCCCTACGGATACATAGGGCGTACTAGGGCGTACATGGGGCGTCTCCCTTCTTCTCTGCCTAGCACGGACTCTTTAGAGACTTTTAAAACCTCCCTAAAGACATATCTTTCCCCTCGGACTTTTTAACGATATCCAGCGATCACTGTGCGCATGTTTGCTGGTGTTGACGCGCTCGTGTGTCTGTCTGCGTGCGTGAGTTTTTCGCGCGCGCGCGCGCGCGCGCGCGCGGCGCGCGCACGCGCGCGTGTGTGTGTGTGTGTGTGTGTGTGTGTGTGTGTGCGAACGTGTGCGCGAGCATGTGTGTGTGTGTGTGTGTGTGTGTGTGTGTGTGTGTGTGTGTGTGCGCGCGCTCGCTTTGAATTAGAATTAGAATTTTATCATGTTTTTCTGTCATATGCGCTTTGGGCTCTTGCGAGGTAAAGCGCTCTATAAACATCCTTTTACATTACAATGCATACATTACATTACATTACATCACATTACATTACATTACTATATTTGGCCCAAGTCAGTAAGATACGAGAGAGTGAATGAAAGAAAAACAACTGCTGACAAGAAATATCGGCCAATCGATTTATGCGAGTTGCTTCCCTTTCATGGCAAGCCCTCGGAAGGGAGACTACCGGGTCGGAAGCTTCTATCCTTGCAGAAACCAGAAACGTGGGATAGGAAGGACAGCGAAAGCGAGATGGGGGAGAGTAAGGGTGCAACTGAAAACGACAATAGTTTCAGGCACACACACACACACACACACACACACACACACACACACACACACACACACACACGCACGCACGCACGCACGCACGCACGCACGCGCGCGCGCACGCACGCACACACACATACACACACGCGCGCGCGCGCGCGCACACACACACCCACACCATCCAAACATACACATACATAACACGCAAGCACACAGACACGGACAGAAGACAGACGGACAGACAGACAGACGCAGACACACACAAACACACGCACGCACGCGGGCACGCACGCATGCACACAGGCAAGCGCGCGCATACACACACACTTACAGAATGACACTACTTTCAGACAGACAGACAAACAGACAGACAGACAGACAGACAGACAGACACAGACACACACACACACAGCCACACACACACACACACACACACACACACACACACACACACACACACACACACACACACACACACACACACATCAAGCACATGCACGCACACACACACACACACACACACATGAAGCAGACACACACACACACACACACACACACACACACACACACACACACACACACACGCACACACACACCGTCCAAACATACACATACATAAGACGCAAACTCACAGACACAGACACATACATACATGCATACATACATACAGACAGACAGACAGACAGAGACGCAGACACACACAAACACACACGCACGCACGCGGTCACACACACAAGCGCGTGCATAGACACACACTTAGAGAATGACACTACTTTCATACAGACAGACACACATAGACACATACAAACAGACAGACTCACACACACACACACAAACGCATGCACACATATATCAAGCACACACACACACACACACACACACACACACACACACACACACACACACACACACACACACATACGCGTGCGCGCGCGCGCAGGCACGAACGCACAGATAAAGACACGCACGCACGCACGCACAGACTGTCTGTCTGTCTGTCTGTCTGTCTCTCTCTCTCTCTCTCTCTCTCTCTCTCTCTCTCTCTCTCTCTCTCTCTCTCTGCAATTAAAAAAAAAAGTGTAAGGAATTTTTTTTTTTTTTTTTTTTTTTTTTTTTTTTTTTTTTTTTTTAAAGAGAAGGCACATCTGTTAAACTAAATAATCAAAACCACTTGATAGAAAGCAGTAGGTATCACATAGTGTTATAATTCTTACTTCCTTTTTTTTAACTTGCGAATTTGTAATTGTTAAAAAAAAAGTATATATAAAGATGGAATAGTATAATTGATACATACATACTTTTATTATATTCCATCTGAAAAGTTGCATATTCCTCAAAAATATCCTCTGAGTGAGAGAGAGAGAGAGAGTGAGAGAGAGAGAGAGAGAGAGAGAGAGAGAGAGAGAGAGAGAGAGAGAGAGAGAGAGACCGAGACCGAGACCGAGACAGAGACAGAGACAGGCAGACAGACAGAGAGAAAGACCGAGAGATTGAGAGAAGGAAAATACATCTTTTTTAGATGCATTTTAAAAGCAGATATTCAACTTCTCACAGGGAAAGAAATAATTTTATTATCAAATCTCTGAGAGAGAGAGAGAGAGAGAGAGAGAGAGAGAGAGAGAGAGAGAGAGAGAGAGAGAGAGCGAGAGAGAGAGAGAGAGAGAGAGAGATGTTTCTTCAGCATTGGCGATAGCCCTTCTAAAGGGGGATTACACGAAAAAAAAAAAACAACAACATAACATAGTATGTTTAACAACAACATGGGACACAAATACATTGAGTACAACCTCTTACACTTGTGCATAAAATGCAATCTCTGACACAGACATTAACTTCATGCTGGGATAAGTGTTTATGTATCATCGGCATTTCAGTACATATATTATTAACAAAAACGCAAACAGCACGCCTCTTAAAGCTCTGTGGCAATATGTGCACAAATTCCTCACAATCTTTTGATTTTTATTCGACTTTAGCAGAATCGCACGAAACTGACATGGATTTGCTTGTATTTAGATG
This sequence comes from Conus betulinus, assembly GCA_016801955.1. Classification (NCBI taxonomy): domain Eukaryota; kingdom Metazoa; phylum Mollusca; class Gastropoda; order Neogastropoda; family Conidae; genus Conus; species Conus betulinus. The sequence goes on along the minus strand of JADBJO010031471.1, from coordinate 13,500 downwards.
ATTTGCATTGTATTTAGATGATTTGCATTGTATTTAGATAGAATGTATTCCTGTCGTGGATCACTGAGAGCAGGGCATAAGAACAGGAAGCGTATTTTGTCATCGTTTGACGTTTCACATCGTGGGTATATCAGACTGCTGTCAGAAACAAACATTGTACCATTGATAATGCACTGCTGTACCTGAAAACATCACATCTGACCTTAGTCATGTAATTTTCAAAAGGTCTGTCAATATGAAGTGAAAGGTACTTTTCGCAATTATTGGATGATTCAAACCTTCTGTACCATGAAAACCTATACTCTCCCGAATGTGTTCATGCCAGTTTTGCCATCTGTTATCAATTCATCTTTCACGAAAAACTTGCGCTAAAAGTATTTCACATTTTTTTCACGCTCTGGTTCAGCCTTATAAATTCAAAGCCCATTTAAAAATAATATCATATGACAACCTGACGCCTATGCGGATATACCACGTGAATCTAACCAAAATAGAATTTTGTAGGCTTTCAAAGGTAACATTATCATTCATCCCAGAAATGTTGAGTCAGTATCTTATAACCTCACACGAGAATTTTATGTAAATGGGGTAACGTTCAGTGTCTCCATACACTAAACCATTAGGTATTTTCATATGGACTCCTAAAACCTTTTTAGGGCCTACAGATGAACCATTTCCATGTGAACAGCGGCACCATCCGATCAAAACAGCTCGGTCCCATTGAGAGCAATGGGTACACCATTGTTTTGATAATACTTTAAGTGAATTATTATCAACTATGCACAATCGTTGCTAATAAATTACAATACATTTCTTGCCCTGCTCCCGAAATCTTAACAAGCATCCACAAAACTAAGTCGAGTAGGAAAAAAACAAACAAACAAACAAAAAAAAAACAAATACCAAGATATACACATAACAGTTACATTAACAACAGCCATTTGCTTCCCGTTAAAAGACCACCTCTCTCTTGCTGCAAGGTACGCTACTTTTCTAAACACGATAGACTTGTTCTTTTTCATATTTACCTAAACTTAGAGTCTAGATGCAGCATTACATAAATTGTTCAATTGGATCTGAAGGCCAGTTGGGGTTTCTGATAACAAAGCTATATCATCTGCTAATAACAAAATAAAACACAGCAACTATATCTGGAGACAGTGTTGCACCAAGTCTTCCCTTTTGTATTATTTTTTATGCCAATTGGTGGATAAACAAGAAAAACAAAACGGGACTACATGCATCTCCTTGCTTCATAACTTTTGTACAAAATATGTAGTCTGTAAACTCTCCACCACACCCGACCCTTGCTTTTACACAATCATACATGCTGTTGATACATCGATGTACCTTGCCCTTTGTTCCGTTCTTCTGAAGTATTGGCCAAAGTAATTTTCTAGAAACTGAATCATTTTTTTTCGAAGTCATTGAACGCAACATGTAATTTGCGATTCCATGAAAATTGTTTCTGTATGATAGGCAATTGTGTGAACATTTGATCATTAGTTGAATAACCTTTCTTATAACCTGCTTGTCACTGACCCATACTATTACTATGCTCGACCCACTCTTGTTGTCTATATTTAATATAGAACTATGTAATTTACTACTTACATCACAAAGTGATATACCCATGTAATTATTTGATCACTAACTTCACTCTCTAAGATAACGAGAATATCATTGATTCTGTAAGTTATCAGGAAATATGCGTTTGTCAAAAAGTGCACTGAAAAATCTGACGAAGTCAGTCACAGCATAAATGATTCACCGGTTATACCATCTGGGTTTGTACAGTTTCTTTTCTTGAGTTTTCTAATTGCAGAGATACTTCTATTCTTGAGATTGAACATCGAGGTAACCTGCATCGCTGTCAGTATCGAGAAAGGTTCCTTCGTTTTCCACTTCTTCTGTCTCTTTGTCTGTATCTTTTTCAAGAAGTTCTTTGAAATACTGATACCGTTGACCGAAATATTGTTACGTACAATATGACACTGGCAGGTGCTTTCACATCTTTGTGTCTTCTCGTATAAGTTTTCTCGTTCCTTGTTTTACTCATATGATTACATCCTACCTTGGCTCAACCGGCAGGAATAACATAGTTGGTTGAGCGCCGGACTCGTGATCTTGGTTATCCTGGGATCGCAGGTTTGAATCTCCACTGGGGCATTTGGATACCAGGGGATTTTTCTTTTGGATTTAGCATCATGACTCCACTTCCCACAAGTCCTTGGAATTTATCACTTGTAGTTTGGTAGAAGCCAGAACAAAATTATTCTCACTAACTAACTAATTAAATAGATAATTTACTAACTAACTAACTTACTGCCTAACCACATGACTAACTAACTAATAAATATTTCTTCACATTTTTTTCATTCTCTCACATTTTTTTCTTTGCTCTGCCGGGACTCGAACCCGTAGCTATTGGATGGGTGGGCGTCTGAAGGCGTGCCTTTTTCAGACGGATGTCTTTACCCCAGTGCCAAGAGACACCTATTCTGTCTAGTGATATTTATGCCATTTCAAGTTCACTTTTGTTTCTCCCCAACCAGCAGCTAGTTGAAATATTCAGTTGTTTCCTTCACAAATCTTCTTGTATGCCTGTTATAAGTCTCCCATCAACTTTGGAAAGTATGCTTAACTCAGCACTGCAGAACATGACGCTATCCCCGTTCAATACTGAAGGGAAAGGAAACCACATTGTCGTCGTCTTGAGGTTCAATACTATAACCAAGTATTCCCTGTCACATTACTACCACAGCGTCCCTATGCTGTGTATAGCACAAAGTGCCCCTTCGAGGTAATCCGGAATAACACTGTGAAACACAGAAGAAGCCATGGGTCGGCAATGCAGCTTTTTCATCTCCATCTGTTTTCTTTTTGCCAAACACTGCCTAGTTTGTTCTAGGATGCTAATGCTGACAGTGAAAAAAATGGTTGTACTGATACACATGTAGCTGACAATGATCATCTTTTTGCCTGCCTCTGTTCCCCAGTCTTTGTATGACACTCAAAACAATGAAAGGTAAATCAACATGAAACTGTGCGGTGCCAATACACAGTTAGTGATAGTGTGCCATGACTCTGAGAAACAGTGTGTAACAGAAACAGATTTCCATATGACTCTTAGTGTAAAAAATACTGAAGGCTATGAACAGGAAAATAATCCAAGCGAACGTGATTCAAAATCGAAGCATTTACCAAACACAGGGCACAAAAACTAATTGTTAGAATATCGAGCACATGTGGCAGAGACAGTGGCCAGCCCACTACACAAGCTTATGTGCAGCAGCACACAGAATCTTGTCAACAAAACATCACACACAATTAATGGCAACTATTGTGAAGAGATGCAAGAACGTGGTCAATCTCCTCCATGTTTGTGGCAAACTTCAAACATCACTCACTGCTACCTGGAGCAAAAATGTTGTGAAAGGAAATCCTCACTAGGACCCATCGTGACTGTTGTGTTGTAAAGTTTTGAAACTGGACTATTACAATGTGTGATTGACAGTCCGGGACTAGTTACAAATAATTATATTTAATACCACGATGTGGGATCCATGTCACGAGGAACGTCTGTATAGGCCAAGTTTACAAAGTTGTTTCCACGTAAGTTTCGTGTATTTCCTCCATCCTCACTTCATTTCTGCCCCACTCTCACCACTGTCCCGTTCCCCCATCCCTTTCCTCCATAGTCAGTTTTTGTGAATGGGACTTAATAGCCTAAACCACACAAAACTATTCTTATTATTCTTTCTTCTCTCTCTCTCTCTCTCTCTCTCTCTCTCTCTCTCTCTCTCTCTTCTCTCTCTCTCTCTCTCTCTCTCTCTCTCTCCTCTCTTTCTCTCTCTGTCTGAACAAAACATTATTCTCACTAACTAATTCTCACTAATTAATTAAATGGCTAACTAATTAACTAAGCACCTTACTACTGCTTAACTAATGACATGACTGACTAACTAACTAACTAATCGTCACATTTTTTTTTCATTCTTCACATTTTTTTTCTTTGCACAGACGGGATTCGAACCCGCAGCTTTTGGATGGATGGGCGTCTGAAGGCGTGCCTTTTTCAGATGGATGTCTTACCCCAGTGCTAAGAGACACCTTTCTGTTTAGAGAAATTTATTCCTTTTGAAGTTCACTTTTGTTTCTCCCCAACCAGCAGCTAGTTGAAATATTCAGTTGTTTCCTTCACAAGTCTTCTTGTATGCCTGTTATGAGTCTTCTGTCAACTTTGGAAAGTATGCTTAACTCTGCACTGCAGAACATGACGCTATCCCCGTTCAATACTGAAGGGAAAGGAAACCACATTGTCGTCTTCTTGAGGTTCAGTACTATAACCAAGTATTCCCTGTCAAATTACTAGCACAGCGTCCATGCTGTGTATCGCAGAAAGTGCCCCTTCGAGGTAATCCGGAATAACACTGTGAAACACAGAAGAAGCCATGGGTCGGCAATGCAGCTTTTTCATCTCCATCTGCTTTCTTTTTGGCAACTCTGCCTAGTTTGTTGTATGGTGCTGATGTTGACAGTGAAAAAAATGGTTGTACTGATACACATGTAGCTGACAATGATCATCATTTTGCCTGCCTAATTTCCCCAGTCTTTGTATGACACTCAAAACAATGAAAGGTAAATCAACATGAAACTGTGCGGTGCCAATACACAGTTAGTGATAGTGTGAGATGACTCTGAGAAAAAGTGTGTAACAGAAACAGATTTCCATATGACTCTTAGTGTAAAAATACTGAAGGCTATGAACAGGAAAATAATCCAAGCGAACGTGATTTCAAAATCGAAGCATTTACCCAACACAGGGCACAAAACTAATTGTTAGAATATCGAGCACATGTGGCACAGACAGTGGCCAGCCCACTACACAAGCTTATGTGCAGCAGCACACAGAATCTTGTCAACAAAACATTCACACACAATTAATGGCAACTATTGTGAAGAGATGCAAGAACGTGGTCAATCTCCTCCATGTTTGTGGCAAACTTCAACACATCACTGCTACCTGGAGCAAAAATGTTGTGAAAGGAAATCCTCACTAGGACCCATCGTGACTGTTGTGTTGTAAAGTTGTGAAACTGGACTATTACAATGTGTGATTGACAGTCCGGGGACTAGTTACAAATAATTATATTTAATACCACGATGTGGGATCCATGTCACGAGGAACGTTTGTATAGGCCAAGTTTACAAAGTTGTTTCCACGTAAGTTTCGTGTATGTTCCTCCATCCTCACTTCATTTCTGCCCCCACTCTCACCACTGTCCCGTTCCCCCATCCCTTTCCTCCATAGTCAGTTTTTGTGAATGGGACTTAATAGCCTAAACCACACAAAACTAGTTGCATTCTTATTAGTTCACTCTCTCTCTCTCTCTCTCTCTCTCTCTCTCTCTCTCTCTCTCTCTCTCTCTCTCTTCTCTCTCTCTTTTCTTTCTCTCTTTCTCTCTCTCTCTCTCTCTGTCTTCTGAAAAATATTCTCACTAACTAACTAATTAAATAGATACTAATTAACTACGTACTTACTTACTGCTTAACTACATGACTGACTAACTACCTAGTAACTAATGCACATTTTTTTTTCATTCTTCACATTTTTTTTCTTTGCACAGACGGGATTCGAACCCGCAGCTTTTGGATGGATGGGCGTCTGAAGGCGTGCCTTTTTTCAGATGGATGTCTTACCCCAGTGCTGAGAGACACCTTTTCTATTTAGAGAAATTTATTCCTTTTGAAGTTCACTTTTGTTTCTCGTCAACCAGCAGCTGGTTGAAATATTCAGTTTTTCCTTCACAAGTCTTCTTGTATGCCTGTTATGGGTCTCCTGTCAACTTTGGAAAGTATGCTTAACTCCGCACTGCAGAACATGACGCTAATGCCCGTTCAATACTGAAGGGAAAGGAAATCACATTGTCGTGGTCTTGAAGTTCAATACTATAACCGATTATTCCCTGTCACATTACTAGCACAGCGTCCATGCTGTGTATCGCAGAAAGTGCACCTTCTAGGTAATCCGGAATAACACTGTGAAACACAGAAGAAGCCATGGGTCGGCAATGCAGCATTTTTATCATCTGCCTTCTTTTTTGCCAACACTGCCTAGTTTGTTCTATGGTGCTGATAGTGACATGAAAAAAAAATGGTTTGTACTGATACACATGTAGCTGACAATGATCATCATTTTGCCTGCCTCTGTTCCCCAGTCTTTGTATGACACTCAAAACAATGAAAGGTAAATCAACATGAAACTGTGTGGTGCCAATACACAGTTAGTGATAGTGTGCAATGACTCTGAGAAAAAAGTGTGTAACAGAAACAGATTTCCATATGACTCTTAGTGTAAAAATACTGAAGGCTATGAACAGGAAAATAATCCAAGCGAACGTGATTCAAAATCGAAGCATTTACCCAACACAGGGCACAAAACTAATTGTTAGAATATCGAGCACATGTGGCACAGACAGTGGCCAGCCCACTACACAAGCTTATGTGCAGCAGCACACAGAATCTTGTCAACAAAACATTCACACACAATTAATGGCAACTGTTGTGTGAAGATGCAAGAACGTGGTCAATCTCCTCCATGTTTGTGGCAAACTTCAACACATCACTGCTACCTGGAGCAAAAATGTTGTGAAAGGAAATCCTCACTAGGACCCATCGTGACTGTTGTGTTGTGTAAAGTTGTGAAGTGACACAATTACAATGTGTGATTGACAGTCCAGGGACTAGTTACAAATAATTATATTTAATACCACGATGTGGGATCCATGTCATGAGGAACGTTTGTATAGGCCAAGTTTACAAAGTTGTTTCCACGTAAGTTTCGTGTATGTTCCTCCATCCTCACTTCATTTCTGCCCCACTCTCACCACTGTCCCGTTCCCCCATCCCATTCCTCCATAGTGAATGGGACTTAATAGCCTAAACCACACTGAACTATTCGCATTCTTATTAGTTCACTGTCTGTCTGTCTGTCTGTCTGTCTGTCTGTCTCTCTCTCTCTGTCTCACTCTCTCTTTCTCTCTCTCTTTCACTCCCTCTTTCTCTTCTCTGCCTGTCTGAAAAATATTCTCACTAAATAGCTAATTAAATCGCTAACTATTTAACTAAGTACCTTACTTACTGCTTAAGTACATGACTGACTAACTAACGAGTTTAAGTAATCTTCACATTTTTTCATTCTTCACATTCTTCACATTTTTTTTCTTTGCACAGACGGGATTCTCTATGTCTCTCTCGCTCTCTCCTTCTCTCCCTCTTTCTCTCTCTTTTCGCTCCCTCTTTCCCTCTCTGTGTCTGTCTGAAGAAAATATTCTCACTAACTACCTAATTAAATAGCTAACTATTTAACTAAGTACCTCACTTACTGCTTAAGTACATGACTGACTAACTAAAGAGTTAAGTAATCTTCACATTTTTTTCATTCTTCACATTTTTTTTTTTGCACAGACGGGATTCTCTATGTCTCTCTCGCTGTCTCTTTCTCTCCTCTCCCTCTTCTCTCTCTTTCGCTCCCTCTTTCCCTCTCTGTGTCCGTCTGAAAAAAATATTCTCACTAACTACCTAATTAAATAGCTAACTAAGTACTTACTTTACTTAACTACTTAACTACATGACTGACTTACTAACTTATCAATCTTTCTTCACATTTTTTTCATTCTTCACACTTTTTTCTTTGCACAGACGGGATTCGAACCCGCTGCTTTTGGATGGATGGGCGTCTGAAGGCGTGTGTTTTTCAGATGGATGTCCTACCCCAGTGTTAAGAGACACCTTTTCTGTTTAGAGAAATTCATTCCTTTGAAGTTCACTTTTGTTTCTCCCCAACCAGCAGCTAGTTGAAATATTCAGTTGTTTCCTTCACAAGTCTTCTTGTATGCCTGTTATGAGTCTCCTGTCAACTTTGGAAAGTATGCTTAACTCTGCACTACAGAACATGACGCTATCCCCGTTCAATACTGAAGGGAAAGGAAACCACATTGTCATCGTCTTGAGGTTCAGTACTATAACCAAGTATTTCTTGTCAAATTACTAGCACAGCGTCCATGCTGTGTATCGCAGAAAGTGCCCCTTCTAGGTAATCTGGAATAACATTGTGAAACACAGAAGCAATGGGTCGGCAATGCAGCTTTTTCATCTCCATCTGCTTTCTTTTTGGAAACTCTGCCTAGTTTGTTTCTATGGTGCTGATATTGAGAGTGAAAAAAGGGTTGCACTGATACACATGTAGCTGACAATGATCATCATTTTGCCTGCCTCTGTTCCCCAGTCTTTGTATGACAATCAAAACAATGAAAGGTATATCAACATGAAACTCTGCAGTGCCAATACACAGTTAGTGATAGTGTGAGATGACTCTGAGAAAAAGTGTGTAACAGAAACAGATTTCCATATGACTCTTAGTGTAAAAATACTGAAGGCTATGAACAGGAAAATAATCCAAGTGAACGTGATTCAAAATCGAAGCATTTACCCAACACAGGGCACAAAAACTAATTGTTAGAATATCAAGCACATGTGGCACAGACAGTGGCCAGCCCACTACACAAGCTTATGTGCAGCAGCACACAGAATGATGTCAACAAAAAAACATCACACACAATTAATGGCAACTATTGAAGAGATGCAAGAACGTGGTCAATCTCCTCCATGTTTGTGGCAAACTTCAACACATCACTGCTACCTGGAGCAAAAATGTTGTGAAAGGAAATCCTCACTAGGACCCATCGTGACTGTTGTGTTGTAAAGTTGTGAAGTGGGCTATTACAATGTGTGATTGACAGTCCGGGGACTAGTTTCAAAAAATTATATTTAATACCACGATGTGGGATCCATGTCACGAGGAACGTCTGTATAGGCCAAGTTTACAAAGTTGTTTCCACGTAAGTTTCGTGTATCCTCATCCTCATCCATCGTGTATCTCCATCCTCACTTCATTTCTACCCCACTCTCACCACTGTCCCGTTCCCCCCATCCCTTTCCTCCATAGTCAGTTTCTGTGAATGGGACTTACTAGCCTAAACCACACTGAACTATTCACATTCTTTTTAGTTCTCTCTCTCTCTCTCTCTCTCTCTCTCTCTCTCTCTCTCTCTTTCTCTCTCTCTCTCTTCTCTCTCTCTCTCTCTCTCTCTCTCTCTCTCTCTCTCTGAACAAACATTATTCTCACTAACTATCTAATTAAATGGCTAACTAATTAACTAAGCACCTTTACTTACTGCTTAACTACATGACTGACTAACTAACTAATATTCACATTTTTTTTTCATTCTTCACATTTTTTTTTCTTGCACAGATGGGATTCGAACCCGCAGCTTTTGGGTGGATGGGCGTCTGAAGGCGTGCCTTTTTCAGATGGATGTATTACCCCAGTGCTAAGAGACACCTTTTCTGTTTAGAGAAATGTATTCCTTTTGAAGTTCACTTTTGTTTCTCCCCAACCAGCAGCTAGTTGAAATATTCAGTTGTTTCTTTCACAAGTCTTCTTGTATGCCTGTTATGAGTCTTCTGTCAACTTTGGAAAGTATGCTTAACTCTGCACTGCAGAACATGACGCTATAACCGTTCAATACTGAAGGGAAAGGAAACCACATTGTCATCTTCTTGAGGTTCAGTACTCACCAAAGTATTCCCTGTCAAATTACTAGCACAGCGTCCATGCTGTGTATCGCAGAAAGTGCCCCTTCGAGGTAATCCGGAATAACACTGTGAAACAGAAAAGAAGCCATGGGTCGGCAATGCAGCTTTTTTTCATCTCCATCTGCTTTCTTTTTGGCAACTCTGCCTAGTTTGTTGTATGGTGCTGATGTTGACAGTGAAAAAAATGGTTGTACTGATACACATGTAGCTGACAATGATCATCATTTTGCCTGCCTAATTTCCGCAGTCTTTGTATGACACTCAAAACAATGAAAGGTAAATCAACACGAAATTGTGCGGTGCCAATACACAGTTAGTGATAGTATGAGATGACTCTGAGAAAAAGTGTGTAACAGAAACAGATTTCCATATGACTCTTAGTGTAAAAATACTGAAGGCTATGAACAGGAAAATAATCCAAGCGAACGTGATTCAAAATCGAAGCATTTACCCAACACAGGGCACAAAAGTAATTGTTAGAATATCGAGCACATGTGGCACAGACAGTGGCCAGCCCACTACACAAGCTTATGTGCAGCACACACAATCTTGTCAACAAAACATTCACACACAATTAATGGCAACTGTTGTGAAGAGATGCAAGAACTTGGTCAATCTCCTCCATGTTTGGCAAACTTCAACACATCACAGCTATCTGGAGTAAAAGGGTTGTGTTCTGTCTCGCTCTTCTCTTTCTCTCCCTCTTTCTCTCTCTTTCGCGCTCACTCTTTTTTCTCTCTCTCTGTCTGTCTGAAAAAATATTCTCACTAAACTAATTAATAGCTAACTAATTAACTAATTAAAGTTCCTTACTTACTGCTTACTACATTACTGACTTACTAACTAACTAATTAATTTCTTTCATCACATTTTTTTTTCATTCTTCACACTTTTTTCTTTGCACAGACGGGATTCGAACCCGCTGCTTTTGGATGGATGGGCGTCTGAAGGCGTGGCTTTTTCAGATGGATGTCTTACCCCTGTGCTAAGAGACACCTGTTCTGTTTAGAGAAATTTGTTCCTTTTGAAGTTCACTTTTGTTGTTTCCCCCCAACCAGCAGCTAGTTTGAAACATTCACTTGTTTCCTTCACAGATCTTCTTGTATGCCCTTTATGAGTCTCCTGTCAACTTTGGAAAGTATGCTTAACTCTGCACTGCAGAACATGACGCTATCCCCGTTCAATACTGAAGGGAAAGGAAACTACACATTGTCATTGTCTTGAGTTCAGTACTATAACCAAGTATTCCCTGTCAAATTACTAGCACAGCGTCCATGCTGTGTATCGCAGAAAGTTTCCCTTCTAGGTAATCTGGAATAACACTGTGAAACACAGAAGAAGCCATGGTCGGCAATGCAGCTTTTTCATCTCCATCTGCTTTCGTTTTGGAAACTCTGCCTAGTTTTGTTGTATGGTGCTGATGTTGACAGTGAAAAAAAATGGTTGTACTGATACACATGTAGCTGACAATGATCATCATTTTGCTTGCCTCTGTTCCCCACTCTTTGTATATGACACTCAAAACAATGAAAGGTAAATCAACATGAAACTGTGCGGTGCCAATACACAGTTAGTGATAGTGTGAGATGACTCTGAGAAAAAGTGTGTAACAGAAACAGATTTCCATATGACTCTTAGTGTAAAAATACTGAAGGCTATGAACAGGAAAATAATCCAAGCGAAACGTGATTCAAAATCGAAGCATTTGCCCAACACAGGGCACAAAAAAACTAATTGTTAGAATATCGAGCACATGTGGCACAGACAGTGGCCAGCCCACTACACAAGCTTATGTGCAGCAGCACACAGAATCTTGTCAACAAAACATTCACACACAATTAATGGCAACTATTGTGAAGAGATGCAAGAACGTGGTCAATCTCCTCCATGTTTGTGGCAAACTTTCAACACATCACTGCTACCTGGAGCAAAAATGTTGTGAAAGGAAATCCTCACTAGGACCCATCGTGACTGTTGTGTTGTAAAGTTGTGAACTGGACTATTACAATGTGTGATTGACAGTCCGGGGACTAGTTACAAATAATTATATTTAATACCACGATGTGGGATCCATGTCACGGGGAACGTTTGTATAGGCCAAGTTTACAAAATTGTTTCCACGTAAGTTTCGTGTATGTTCCTCCATCCTCACTTCATTTCATTTCAGCCCCACTCTCTCCACTGTGTCCTGTTCCCCCATCCCATTCCCCCATAGTCAGTTTTTGTGATTGGGACTTAATAGCTTAAACCACACACAAAACTAGTTGCATTCTTATTAGTTCTCTCTCTCTCTCTCTCTCTCTCTCTCTCTCCTCTCTCTTCTCTCTCTTTCGTCGCTCTCTTCTTTCTCTCTCTCTCTGTCTGAAAAAAAATTTCTCACTAACTAACTAATTAAATGGATAACTAATTAACTACGTAGTTTACTTACTGCTTAACTACATGACTGACTAACTACCTAGTTAACTAATCGTCACATTTTTTTCATTCTTCACATTTTTTTTTCTTTGCACAGACGGGATTCGAACCCGCAGCTTCTGGATGGATGAGCGTCTGAAGGCGTGCCTTTTTTAGATGGATGTCTTACCCCAGTGCTGAGAGGTACCTTTTCTATTTAGAGAAATTTATTTCCTTTTGAAGTTCACTTTTGTTTCTCGTCAAACCAGCAGCTAGTTGAAATATTCAGATGTTTCCTTCACAAGTCTTCTTGTATGCCTGTTATGGGTCTCCTGTCAACTTTGGAAAGTATGCTTAACTCAGCACTGCAGAACATGATGCTAATGCCCATTCAATACTGAAGGGAAAGGAATTATTACATTGTCGTGGTCTTGAAGTTCAATACTTTAACCGATTATTCCCTGTCACATTACTAGCACAGCGTCCATGCTGTGTATCGCAGAAAGTGCACCTTCTAGGTAATCCGAATAACACTGTGAAACACAGAAGAAGCCATGGGTCGGCAATGCAGCATTTTTCATCATCTGCCGTCTTTTTGCCAACACTGCCTCGTTTATAGTGCTGAGAGTGACATTGAAAAAAGAATGGTTGTACTGATACACATATAGCTGACAATGATCATTATTTTGCCTGCCTCTGTTCCCCAGACTTTGTATAACACACAAAACAACGAAGGTAAACCAACATGAAACTGTGTGGTGCCAATACACAGTTAGTGATAGTGTGCAATGACTCTGAGGAAAAGTGTAGCAGAAACAGATTTCCATATGACTCTTAGTGTAAACATACTGAAGGCTATGAACAGGAAAATAATCCAAGTGAACGGGATTAAAAATCGAAGCATTTACCCAACACAGGGCACAAAAACTAGTTGTTAGAATATCGAGCACATGTGGCAGAGACAGTGGCCAGCCCACTACACAAGCTCATGTGCAGCAGCACACAGAATCTTGTCAACAAAACATTCACACACAATTAATGGCAACTATTGTGAAGAGATGCAAGAACGTGATCAATCTCCTCCATGTTTGTGGCAAACTTCAAAACATCACTGCTACCTGGAGCAAAAATGTTGTGCTCTGTCTCTTTCTCTCTCGTCTCGCTCTCTCTCTCTCTCTCTTCTTTCTCTCTCTCAAAAAAAAATTCTCACTCACTAACTGATTAAATAGCTAATTAACTAACTAAGTTTTTTACTTAATGCTCAACTACATGACTGACTTACTAACTAATTAACCTTTCTTCACATTTTTTTTTCATTCTTCACATTTATTTTCGTTGCACAGAAGGGATTCGAACCCGCTGCTTTTGGATGGATGGGCGTCTGAAGATGTGCCTTTTTCAGATGGATGTCTTACCCCAGTGCTAAGAGACACCTTTTCTGTGTAG